>UXGC01001889.1:0-15852 GCA_900480045.1 Eurytoma adleriae | reverse complement strand
CAGTATATTAATTTCAAAACATTAGCTATCGGTGACTATTGACGACTGTTATCGATTGATTCATTTTATTTTCATATGAAATAATAATCACACTAAAATATCACAAAAAATAATACTTACTAGCGAGACGTTTATGAGAAAACTGAATTTTTTAACTATTCCATTAATTTTACTTTCTAGCTATGCATCTGCTCTAGAGACAACGCCCAAATGTATCAATGTAGATCAACAACAAATTGCTAGTTTATTTGATCGCTGGAATGATTCATTAAAAAGTGGCGATGCAAAAAAAGTTTCGGCAAACTATCTCGCGGATGCAGTCTTATTACCAACTATATCAAATCAGGTTCGTTTAACGGATGCTGAACGTATCGACTATTTCAAACACTTTTTAGCCAAAGAACCGGTAGGAAAAATTGATAACCGTACCATTCGTATTGGTTGTAATAAAGCTATAGATATCGGTACTTATACTTTTACCTTTAAAGATAAATCCACCGTTTCCGCTCGTTACACATTTACCTACGTTTGGGATGGTAAAGAGTGGAAAATATCAACCCATCATTCATCTGAAGTACCGGCAAATAAGTAAAATTTTTTAATTAGCCAACCACTTTAAGTAACGCTATTCCAAGGTGACTAATTAGATAGTCACCAATTTGAATTAAAATCAGCCTAAAAAAATAAATCCCCTTTTTTCATCGCTTCATTTGCTCTTGCTAACTAGCATTTTATAAATACATCCTTGTATCATTAAACTTCCTTGTTCTTCTATTTTTAACCTAATAATTTAAATGACTTCCAATCGTTTAAAACGTTCGATATAAACATTTATGATTTACAAAAACTATTGATGTGCAAATATCGATCGAATAAAGCGATTGATTAATCAACTTATGAGTGAACTGTATGGTTTAAACAACAATATATTTATTATTAAAAGAAATATAATTCAATATTGCGCAAAAAAGTTAAGTAAATATAAGTAATAAACCTTTTAACCGATTAAATAGCAAAGTAACATTTAATTATCAAAGAAAATTGATAGTATAAAATATGCTATTTTCGGTTAATCAAATTATCCTACTTAATGGTTCAAATGTGTTATTGCAAATTAGTAATCATAGTGAAGATTTTTCTACAACGTTTGCTAGCTGCGTTGACATTATGCTATTCGATAACTGTTTTTGCTCATCCCCACAGTTTTATTGATATGCAAAACCAATTACAAATAAAAGAGGGTAACCTCATTGCGATGAAAATGACTTGGGTCATGGATCCCATGACATCAGCAGATTTACTTTATGATGCACAACAGGCAAAAGAAAGTGATGAAGTGTGGAAGCAATTAAGTGCTGAAGTCATGGCTAATGTTATCAAGCAACACTATTTTACTTCTCTGTATAATAAGAATAAGTTAATAAAATTTCGCTTTTACCCTAAAGAATATCACCTATCGCGCAAAGGTAACCAAGCCGTGCTCTCTTTTACGTTAGAGTTAGCTAAACCAGAACCTTTAACGAGTAAGACATTAACCGTAATGACTTATGATCCAAGTTATTATGTTGATATGACTTATCGCAGCAAAAAGCAAATTTCAACGCTAACTGACACCTTATCTCAATGCAAAATTCAACTAATAACACCTAAGCCTAGCGCATCAATGATTGACTACGCCCTTTCTCTTGATAAAGGAGAAACACCACAAGAAGACCTTAGTCTCGGCCAACAATTTGCGCAAAAGGTAAACATAATATGTCAATAATGCCCAATAAGCGTGCAATCAATCTACTTAATAAAAAATACTCTATAGTAATCGGATTATTTAGTTTCGTTTTTGTCGGATTATCATTTTATCTGTACAAATATTGGCATCTTGGGTTACAACTAGCGATCACTTGGCAGCGAGAACTTAATCAACATCTCTCTTCTCTTCTGATTCGAGTCGCAAACTCGCCAACTGAAGCCGGATTATTACTGGTTGCTTTTAGCTTTTTATATGGTTTATTGCATGCTTTGGGACCAGGACATGGCAAAATCATTATTACTACTTATATTGCCACCCACTCTTCAAGGCTAAAAAAAAGTCTTACCCTTACACTATTAGCATCCTTATTACAGGGATCTATTGCTATTCTTTTAACATCCATTGTCCTAGGATTACTCCAGCTATCTAGCCGACACTTACATCTAAGTCGTTTTTGGTTAGAAAAATTAAGTTACGGCTTCGTCTTTTTCCTTGGTCTGCTACTATGTCTAAAAGCAATTTCTCGACTAAGAAAGATATTTAAAAAATCTCGGCATGCTCCTTATCAATTTACTAAAATTCATTCGCCCACCCAACAGCAACATTCTCCTGGCTGCAATTGTGGCCACAAACACGTATTGTCTGATGAAGAATTACAAAGCAATTGGCGAACTCAACTTGCAGTCATTGCCGCAATGGGAGCACGTCCCTGCTCAGGCGCACTAATTGTTCTACTTTTTTCCTATGTAATTGGTGTTTATTTTTGGGGGATTATTGCCGCACTAATGATGGCCTTAGGAACGGCAATAACCATTAGTGGAATTGCATTACTGGTCCATAGTGCTCGTCATATAGCAATTCGCTATTCAAAATGGCAAGGATTTAACATCAGTGCTTACTGGACTTTAGGGATAATGTTAATAGGCGGAATAGTGTTAACCATTGTGGGATTACTTATGTATCAAAGTGTTGAAATTCCAAAAACGATGGGTTCTTACATTTTTGGTCGTTAAAAATAGTGCCATAATTTTATACTCATCATTATGGCACTAGATAAAATAAATAATAGTGTTAGATACTGCAAAACACGATCGGATAAATTTAACATTAAATATTTGGCCAATGGGATAGTCATCAATGACCCTATGCATAGGGTAAATGCCAGAACAATATGAGTATGCCCATCACGCATATAGGCAATTGCTGATGAACCTGACAAAATAGTGGTGACAAAAATTGCGGTACCAATTGCTTGTTTGACAGATAATTTTAAATAACGTAATAATAGTGGCAATACAACAACCCCACCACCTACGCCAGTAGCACCTAGCACTACCCCAGCACTGATGGCCGGCAACAATAAAGACCTTATATCAATAGTGTTATTCTCTTCAAATTGATTTAAAGAAAATGCAAAAAATATACGATAGATAAACAGAAAAAGGGAATAAATAATCGCTACTACAATAAGGATATTAATGGCTAATTCAACTTGCGGTTGATAACCTGGCCATTGACTAAAATAACTTACTAGAAAACTTGTCAATACTGTGGCTGGTATCATAATAGCTAACACAACCACAGCACTTTTAATTGGAACATTGCCTAAACGAAAATGCATATAAGAAGATGAGATTTTCATCAGCATAGAGAGAAAATTGGCGGTTGCAACTGCAGACAAGGCATCCAGACCAAAAAAATAGGTTAAAACCGGTAATACAACAACTCCCCCGCCAACGCCCGTTAAGCTAATAATTAATCCCAAAATTGCGCCAATTATCAATTCTGTTACGAAAAACATGATTAATTACCTTGCATGGAAAATTTACATTAGCTATCAAACAGGTCATTCGGCAGTGGATAGTTAATGATAAATATCAACCCTGGCTATGAGATTAGAATATCGCTAAACACCCGATCATCAAAGCCGGAACATAATGATAAACATGAGCCGGATTTGATGTAACCAAAAAAATTTATACAGGATGAACTGGAACCAAAACTTCAGTTGCAATAATGACAACCAATAATCCAACTAAAACTGGAATAGAAGTACGTTTAACCACTTCAAAAGGTGAAATTTTCGCCATTCCTGACACAGCAACCACCACACCTGACACCGGCGACATTGTTCGACCAAGGTTAGAGGCTTGTAACATAGGGATCACTAGGTAAGTTGGATTAATTCCCATTTGTGCGGCTAAACGTGGGATCAATTCAACAAAAGAGTAAAATGGCGCATTACCGGAACCCGTTGTCATGGCCGCCAACATAGTAATAACCACCAGCACAATCATCATCACAATAGCGCCAGAGCCAAAAGATTGTGATAAATTAATCAAAGAGGTAATAAATCCGATAGTACTTAACCCTTGGGCAAATACCCCGGCAGCCACCAGTAGTACGACAACGGAGACAAATGCATCAGCCATACCACGATAACAAACATCTAACCCATAAAATACCGTTTTTACCCTAAAATAGCGCACAAATTCAATCAAGCTCGTTAGAATAATACAGCCAACAATAATAGTTATGATATGTAATTGAGGTGCCCATTTACCATCAAAAATTAATACCCCAATAATGGGCGTAAAAGGTAAAATAGCATAATAGTCAGGCGCTTTGGTTTTAATTTCATTAACATCAAGTTTTTCTATTTTTACTTGTTCCCGTTTATCAAGATAGCGTTGCCAAAAAAAGTGGCTAATGGCCATCGCAATAATAGCAATAATCGAAATAGGCAGCGTGGTTTTAAAAGCAAAATCGATTAGTGGCATACCTGATGCTTTCGCTGCTAATACTACATCCCCTGATGTAGGAGCCAAAATTATTGCAGCAGGTGAGGCACAAATTGCTGCTGCAGCTCCACGGCTAATACCGACATTAACCATAATCGGAAATAGGGTCGCCATCAATAAAACACCCAGTCCCGCTGCTGAAGACACAGCCAGTGACATTAAGCAAGCAACAAGATACGCTGCAACCATTAATGCATAGGGTGAATTGATCATTTGTAATGGCTTAGATGCTATTTTGACCACAACATCATTAGCCCCAATATGGGTCATATAGGCAGCAAAACCACATAAGATCATAATCATCATGCCTAAATCACCACCACGGCTCATCAGCAGATATTTAATGTATTCTAAAATATCAGTGGTTTTCCAACCTGTCACTGGTACATCATTAGGTAATATATTTTTACCCATGATCGCGCTGATGATTAGCAGCAATATCCCGCCTATCATTAAAACACCTGTGGCTGAATAGCCTTTAATAATATAACGACCTATTCCAATCGTAACCAATACACCAATCAAGAGTTCCATCATTTTATTCCTCTACATCTACCCCAAGGCCGTCAAAATAGTAATAAAAATTTATTTAATCATTATGAATATTATTTATTTTAATAATAAAGTAACGATGAAAAAACAATTTACCGATTAAAGTTTGATTAATAACAGTATTACACCTCCACTTCGCCTATTTTATCAGCATAAAATACTTGCATTTAAGCAGTATTATCACTTTTTTATCTTCTTTTATTTATTTTTAGGACACTAAAAGCGCTTTATTTATACCTAATTATAAGTATTTTTTATAAAAAATTAAACTTTCACTACTATTTAACAATCAAAAATATAAAAACAATTCATATAAAACAATAAATTATAACATTAAATATATAATTATTGCGCAGCGTGCAACAGAATACCATAATTAATTTTTATGTTTGATGTGATCATCGCTAATTAAGGTACATTTTCATATGAAGAGATCATTAAAATATACAGCTGTGATTATTGGTTTATTAATAATTATTTTATTAATTTATTTAGGCCGACAGCTTCATACCCGATCAAAACTTCAATCAATGAACCTACTGTTAATATTGTACTTATCGGCGCTGGGATCATGAGTGCTACATTAGCGACATACTTAGCAGAATTGCAACCAGATTAGCAAATTCGCATGTATGAGCGACTAGACAGTATTGCCGGTGACACCTCTAATGGCTGGAATAATGCCGGTACCGGTCATTCAGGCTTTATGGAAATGAACTATACGCCAGAAAAAAATGGGCAAATCGATATCACTCAAGCGATAGAAATTGCCAATCAATTCGAAATTTCTAAACAATTCTGGGCTTATCAACTAAAACATCGCGTTCTTCACCAATCTCAAACTTTTATAAATCCTGTTCCACATATTGCCTTTGTGTGGGGAAAAGATGACGTTAATTTCTTAGCAAAACGCTATGCAACTATGATCAAAAACCCTATGTTTTATGGCATGAAATATTCTACCTCAGCGGACGAAATTAAATCGTGGGCACCATTAATCATAGAAGGGAGAGATGAAAAACAACCTGTTGCAGCAACGCGTATGGATATTGGCGCTGATGTAAACTATGGTGAAATAACTCGTCAGTTAGTTGCCAATCTGCTTAAACATCCAAACTTCAAATTACAAACTAGAACCGAAGTGAACGCAATTAGTCGTAATGATGATGGCACTTGGAGTGTCGGTTTTAAAAATCACACAACCGGTGAAGAGAGTCACATAAAAACACGTTTAGTCTTTATTGGTGCAGGTGGTGCAACGATTAAATTATTACAATACACAGGGCTGCAAGAAGCAAAACAGTATGCCGGATTTCCGGTCGGTGGTGAATTCCTGGTTACCGATAATCCTGAGGTGGTCGATAGACATACCGCAAAAGTTTATGGAAAACCGGCACTTGGCGCTCCCCCTATGTCAGTTCCTCATATTGATACGCGCTATTTAGAGGGTAAAAAATATGTGCTATTTGGCCCTTTTGCCACTTACTCAAATAAATTTCTCAAATATGGTAGCCAACTCGATCTTTTTGCTGCTACCAATGATAGTAATATAATTTCCATCATTGCTATTGGCATCAAGCACTTAGATTTAGTGAGATATTTAGTCAGTCAATTAATGTTAAATGATGAAGAACGTTATCAGTCTTTGCTAGAATATTATCCCAACGCCAAAAAAGAAGATTGGAAATTAGTTATCGCCGGTCAACGAGTACAAATCATAAAGAATGCCAAAAATAAACCCGTTACGTTACAGTTTGGTACGGAAACTTTTATCTCTAATGATAAAACCGTCTTTGGTTTGCTTGGCGCATCCCCCGGCGCATCAACCTCCCCTTATATTATGTTAAATTTACTAGAGAGAGCATTTCCCGATAGAGTAAAAAATCAGTGGAATGCCAAATTACATGAAATCATTCCATCCTATGGCCAGCATTTAGAACAAAATCCAACATTACTTAATCAGATCCGTCGATACACCAGTGAAATATTAGGCCTCAATTATATTGTTCCGCAACAGGAACAAACTAATCAACCAATGATACCCAAACAACAGCAAGCAAATACAAGATATTCTTTTGTTAAATAATAGGTAATTACCCAAAGTAAAGTTTAGATTTATAGTTTTTAACTATTGATATAGGCAAGCAAACTAAGGTGTTTGAAAAATGGCTACTTCTCGCATAGAAAAACCTGCGTCATTCAGATAGGAAAAAACTATCCGTCCTGCCTGCTGAGAAAAGGATTGTTCAAAATGATATATACGCTCTGAGAATGGCGGGATCATCATATCCATCTGTCGTTTAATTAAATAGCGCTTATGCGGACTCTCAAAAAAGATTTGTGAGAAAGAAATATGAAAAGGTAATGGATTTTTGCAGACTAATACCCATTCTTCGCCTTTTTGTTGCAGTTTGAAGGTAATTTTATCTGCTAACTTGGCAGGAAAATCAGCCAATGTTGTTGGGCGGTAAAATAATTTTAATTGAGTATTCATGGCCAAGCTTACTTTAGGATTATCCTGATTTAGCGCTTGATCATGCAAATTAGGCGGTATTTCATACAAATTTAACCAAAAAACTGACTCTCTATCAGCCGGCAAATGATCACCATTATAAATAATCCTAATAGCTTGGATCTTTTGCGCCGGTAGATGAAAAATCGGAGCAAGTACCACAAAAGGTGTTTCTGTCTGTGGATTAGCTTCACCATGATCAACCCAATTTTGGACAATAACCGGATAGCTATTAGTATTAGCTAACAATACAGAACGTTCTTTATCACCCTGATGGTAAATTACTCGGGTCATATTGGCCATGATGCCGGCTTTTCCGGTTATCAGCCAAAATAGTGATAAGTATGCTACAACAATCGTTAATCGCTTCATTGTACTTTTACTAATACATATGCTGTAGCATATATTTTTCCTGGTTTAATAACTTGACCTGGCAATTGCTGCAATACCGCTGTGTATGAGTGTAAGTAATGTGTATAACCAGAAACGGAAGGCCCCAAATTTTTAGCATCTCTAAGCACAGGATACCAACCGGCATTTTCTCCACTTGGGCCTATACCAGTAATACCGGGTTGAGATACAAATACCATCGGTTGTTGTGTAACGCTATTACGTAAGGTAATACCCACTCCGGTTGCTAATGTAGGATCAACGCCATAATTATCTGAAACTAGCGCCATTACACCACCTTGGGAATTAATTAAATTTAATCCTTGTGCAGCGCGATAAGCACCGGGTGACACCTGAATACCAATCGCTGTTTGCCCGCCTGTCGTACCTGAGTTCACATCATCACTACATTCGATTTGGACAGAGATATCAGCTTCTCTGGTACCACCTACCAATAACTCTTGGCTAGAAATAGTTGGAAAAAGCACTAATGGTGTCGCATTTCTCGCCACACAAGTAGCGTTGTTACTCAGTGTAATAGACTGACGCAAACCATAGCCAAAACCATTATCTACTCCCCAAAAACGAAAATTATAGGCGGAATCTTCGCCTTCATTGTCATGTACAATTCCCGGTCCAACAAATTGAATATAAGCATTAGGCTGAGTACATTGATAATTTGTACCTGTTGCACTGGCATAACCTAATCCGCGTGTACCTAGCCCAGCACAATAATTTGAAGCCGCATTATTGGGTGGAATTGTACTAACACGATAGAGCTCCACTTGCATTGGCGGGATATCTTGTAATCGAATATGTATTTTACCTTTTCCAGGTTGGCTTCCTTCAACCAGTAAATAAGTTGTAAGCGGAACCCTTTTCCAACTACGTTGCACCACAACACCAGCCATGGTTTGTTTTATACCAACATAAGCAAGCCAAGATGCATATACACCAGGTAATCCATCAATAAGGCCGGTTTCATGAAATCCACCGACTCTATCATCACCATTGGTTGCTACCAGAAAATAAAGCTGAGGCAGATCAGCCTCATCACAGATCCATAATACCGAAGAGGCATTAGCGCCACCAAAAGTATAAGCGGTTGGTGGCACAACGATAGAAGCAAGTAAAGAACCAACCGGCTGAAAATAAGTATCCGTTAGATTAACCCGCCCAAAGAGCATCTGGGCTGAACGATTATCTTCAGTCTGAGAAACACCCGTTATTCTACAATTTGCGCTCACAGCGAACGATATGGTAAAAAGGGTTATGATTAATAAACTTGTTCTTAACCAATCAGAGGTATATTTCATTATCTCTCTCCACTTGCGGGTTAGCGTTGAACGCACATAGCCGTTAATTTTGTAATAGGCTGTTTAGCTAATGCCTGACCCGTACGCGAGTAATCTAGATAACAGCGTTCAGAGATCGTTTCTCCCCATTTTAATAGTAACGTACCTGAAGCTTGTTCAGTTCTGACATACATTTGATTATTTTGACCCACCATGCCAATCACATTATTTTCTTGGTCAAAAACTTCCGTACCAATCGGCAAAAGAGAATGATCAGCTAGCTGTGCTTTTATCAATAAGGCATAACCTGCGCGAGTTTTAAACATGACTTTAACTGCAGTGCCAGCATACGGGGCAACTTGTTTTTCATCCTCGTTTAATTCAAAATTTTCCGCCATTCCTTGTGGATCGAGAATAATTTTATTGTAACGATAGGGGGTTATCGATGGGACTAATGCGTAACCATTGTCATCGATTATCGTTCCTTGTGCATTCAATACAGCTGCACCCGATGCGCCCTTAGCTTCAACTAAAGCAAAAGTATCTCCTAGATAGGGGCCAAAAGTGAGCCCGCCACTATGAAGCGCTAAAGCACCCTGAGCATTAGCGCCAATCTGCCAATAGTTTTTGCCCTTAGAGGCATTAATACTCAAATTAGTATTAGAAAAACGTTTCTGTAAGCTACCATTAACGGTAGATTGGTTATACTGCCTTACATAACTAGCGCCAACACTATAATTTAGGTTTTGTTGTTCATTTGCTGTTCCTGACAACATTACTTGATATTGATCACCGATATTTCCACCATGGGTATAGCTACTACTTACTGTCGGCGTATAACTAGAATATTGGCTACCCAATGGAAAAGAGAAAGAAACGGAGGTCGAGGTCTCTTCTTTGCCTGAATGTTCACTTGATTCGGCCAACTGCTGCCTAGCAACGACAACATTCATTGTTAAACCATTATCAAACGCTTTATTGTAACCTAATTGCTGACTTAGGGTCAGTTCAAGCCGATTAAGTTGTCTATAAGTGGAAGAACTCCATGGTGTGCCACGAGTAATGGCTTCACGGATGCCTAAAACATCTGAAAGTTCACGATAACCGTCTGTCGAATAACGATAACCAGCCAATGAAATTGTGGTATTGGTGATATTAAAAGTGCGGCTATAAGACAGATTAGCCATCCAACCTTGAAGGCGTTCAGAACGATCAGCAGATTGATGATCGATAGGAACGACTGAATTAGAATAAGTGGTATTAAACCCTAGTGCACCAAATCGACTGCCATATACACCACCTAGCATAATCGCCTGATATTTATCAGCAATCCGCAAACCTGAACTAACAGAGAAACTATTACTCAAACCATACTGATAAATAGCATCTGCAAAAACCGAATCTTGGCCAATATTACGTGTTCGCCCAACAGAAAAATTATAACGATAACTACCGGGACGAAGCGATTCAGGAACCGCTGAAAATGGCACACTAAAACGACGGACTGAGCCGTCTGCCTCGCTAATTTCCACATCAAGATCACCGTTATAACTGGTAGGGTAGAGATCGGTAATCGAAAAAGCACCCGGTGAAACTGTTTTTTGATAAATTTGATTACCATTTTGTTTAATAGTAACGGTTGCTGTTGTATTAGCAACCCCTTGTACAACCGGTGCATAACCACGCAAAGAATCAGGTAAAGTCCGCTCATCACTAGCAAGGGCTAGCCCATTAAAATTCAAACCAGAAAAGAATTTTCCTTGGGTAACAAGTTGACCTAATGACAGCATCCCAGTGATAACGGGAAGAGGCCGTTGCAAATAGCTACGGATATTATTCCATTTAGCACCAGACTGTCGCGAATAAGTGTAATTCGATTGTTGCCGATATTGCCATATACCAAAATTCATGCCGCCATTAAAAGAGAGATAAGCAGTATCTTGATCTTTGACATTGTTATCATTATTAATATGATAATAATTTCCAATATAGTTAAGAAAAAGAATAGAACTCCCAGCATCCAATAAATTAGGATCAATATAACCTCTTGGAATATTCTGTAATCCATCGTCAGGGATGGTTAAGTCAAGTCGTAAATCTGACAAAGTTAATTTGACTCTACTACCAGCAATATATTCAGGCAAAAAAATACAATTTTGATCAGATATTTTATTAGTTGATTTTACTATTATATCTGCTTGCTTGATCGTCTCTAAATTAAAACATGGGCCGACTGTGTGATTTTTATTTTCAATAAAAGTTATTTCTTTAGATTGAAAAAAATGATTATTAATATAAATATCAACTTTATATTTACCAGGAATGATTGAATTAGCCTGATTAAATTGAGCTAACATTGTCGGGCTCACTGCCCCACCACGAAATAAGGTTGGATCAAAAGTATAAGTCTCATTTGTTGAATAAACTAAGCTAGGAATAAATGTTAATAATAATACATACCTTACCGGCCTGAAATGACAAAATACCATTCGCCCTATTAATATAGACTTATAAATCATTAGTAATCCAATAGGGCAATTCATACTTAATTTCCTACTAACAAATAAAATAGCAAAATAAAATATATTTATCTTTGATTATTATTGAGCTGATAAAGGTAATTCAGTAACAACATCCACACCATAATCGTTTAATAGAGTAAGGCGTATAGTATTTTTTGCGTTACGGTTTATGGCTCTTGGTAATTTCTATTGTGTCGTTGTTTTAGGTGATAACATAATAGAATCAGCTAATTTAAATGACTGGCTATTGGAAATTAATGTTGCAGAGTGAACAACGGAATAATATCCGGTAGGGTTTTCAACAATTATTTGCTCATTATTCTGTCTAAATATTAGTTTATCCGCTAGTTGATTTATATCACCTAATAGATTTTTAGGCCGATAAAAAATTATTATTCGTGTATTAAATAATAATACTAATTTATTAGCCTGATGCTGTTGTTCATTAAAAGCCGGAACCTGGCTAAAGTTAAAATAAAAAAGAGACTCCCTATCCTTAGGAAGGTTATCATCTACCCACATTAATCGTATTATTTGTCCTGATTTAGCTTCTATCCGAAAAATTTGCGGATTAACAATAAAAGGCGTTTCTGTCATTTCAGTGGTTGAATTTTTATCACTATTCTCCAACCAAACTTGAATAATATTCGGATGAATATCATTATTAGATAATTGTATGGTTTTATCTTTCATTCCTTCATAATAAATAATGCGCGTTCCTGTCATTACCACACTCGCATAGCCATAAGGCATTAAACTAGTAAAAAACAGTGTGATAATAGCTATAAATGAAATTAATATATTACTCATTTTAAAATCCAAATAATCATTACCTTTATAGTCAATAAACATCAGTGACAAAGTTATATTTATTAAATAATTAGTAATTAATAATTTCTCTAAAATTAATAATTGCTGAAAACATTGCTATTTTCAGCTTAAAATAAAACGATCAGCAGAAATTATAAATAACCTACAGTATACTCAACCATGGCTTTTACCTGGCCGGCCTTTGCATTACCATTTTCAGAAATATATTGCACCCCAAATGTATGAGAAGCTGTCGTTTCATCTTTTTTAAGTACTAAACCTGGAACACGAGTCACACCATTTAATACCACCGGCGTTGTCCCACTTTCATTGGTAGTAATCTGAATTGCAACATTATCTGCCCCATTATCTGCCCCATTATCTGCCCCATTATCTGCCCCATTATCTGCAGGCGCGATGAGATTAGCTAAATTACCCGCAGTAGTTACATTATGACCTAGAAATTTTGTATTTACTTGCAGATCAGTTGTAGGAGCCGTGCAATTTTTTATTGTGACCGTAAATGGTGTTAAACCTGCTTTACTACCTGCACCTGATAACTGAGCTACAGAAACATTATTTAAAAGGACTATCGAATTAGTCTCTTTATTAACCTCGGTTTCACATGTTTGTGCACTTACTTCACCTTGGAAAGTAATTGTCGGAGCAGCATTAACAGCAACAGGAATAACACTAATAACTAGCAGCACTAATGGGAATTTCATAAATACCTCAATATTATTAATACAACTTCAATCTAGTATTATTTATAAAAAATAAAATATACTATTATGAAATAATTTCTTAACGGTAATATTTAATTTTATTAAATAAGAATAAATAGGTGAAAACACAGTAGCTGTAAATAAACACCTTATTTTATATTTGCTATTAAAGTGGTTTTGATAAATATAGTTTTAAATAAATTTATCGATAAAAAAATACTTACAGTTAATGAATGCTAAATCACTATCTGTAAGTTTTTTGAATTATGCAATTTTCAGTCGTCAATATCAATCATACTGAATAAAAAAGAAATAAATGTTTATTTTATTCATTAATATTAAATCCCATAAAACTATTTAACAACAACCATATAACCTAACAAAATCAATTGATTTAGTTTATTACACCTATATTTTTTAAAATTTCACTTATAAATAACAAAATACTCATTAAAATTAGCAAAATATTTTTCTTTTATAACACAGTAATTGACCATAACAATTTAATATCTAAGATAAATTTTACATTTTCAGTAATTTACAAAATCGTTTTTGCTAGTAGAAAAATACAATTCCCATCATTTGTTAATAAAATAAATTAATAATATATTCAATAATGTAACTTTATATTTAATATTTCAAAGAGCAAACCGAAATAAAATGGCTCACATACTCAGACATAAACATTATGTAACATAGTCAATACAATAAAAATTTAGATAACTTTAAGAATTATTAAATCTATTTATCAGTTTACAATAGGTATAATATAGGCAGAATTACCATAATAAATTCTACCTATAAAGAAAAACTATCGTTTCAAATATAAAAATTTATAAACATATAAACGAGCAAATTCAATTATTGCCTTTTTAATTGTGATCATTTCTATGCGAGTTATTATTTACATTATTATTTACACTACCGTTAGGCCAAACAGAGTTGTTATTTAAATTGCCATTAGGCCAAACGGAGTTATTATTATTCTGGTTACCTCCCTGTCCACCACCATTGTTATTACCCTGGCTACCTCTATTCCTATTATCCTGCCCATTCCAGTTATTATTACCTTGCTCACCACCATTGTTACTACCATGGCCACCGCTATTGTTATTAGCTTGTCCACCACCATTGTTACTACCTTGGCCGCCGCTATTGTTATTACCAATTGTCGTAACCTTAAAAGAATTTAAGAAAACCAAATTTTCTTTTGCCCAGCTTTTTGTATGATCGTAGAAAAGATTGCTTGCTCCAACCCTTCTCATAGCAACTTCGCCATTGCCTGTCGGGCCTATTTTATAAATTCTTATAGCAAATTTGTGTGTTATCGGATCCCAGCGTCCACTAGTCCAGCAAGTAGACGTAGCATCTAAATTATTAATCCAGCCCTTTGACGGAAAAAGCATTTTTCCACACATTGAATTAATACCCAATGCATAACCAATCCCGGCAATATTTGTCTTATATACTCTCATACCATCAATATCTGTAGCGAATTCACCATATGCTCTTCCACCAGTAGTCATATTTTTTACGTTAGAACACTGATAAGTTTTAATTGAATCGGTCGTGAATGTATCTAATAATGTACCTACAGGCATATCATCTGTCACAATAATATCTCTGCAATTAACCTTTATCTGTCCACCAATCTCTATACATTGAGCAAATACAGATGTGGTATAACCAAAAGTATAAGTAAGCAGCATAATTAAAGATAATTTTTTCATAACATGTTCCTTATTAAAATAGATTTCAAATGATGATTATTTAAAGCTATAACTAGATTTACTAATAAATAAATAGAAACAAACATCATATAATTTAATTTATTAATTAAAACTTCATTAAATTAAATAACATTAAATTTTACAACTTGCGATGAAACATAAATAGCTAGCTACCACAGCAAGATATTATTTAAGGAAAAACAGCTTATTTGCTTTATATTACTGGCTTAATATATTCATTATTATCAACATAATAATAAATCACACATAATTTACTTAATATTTCAATATAAAAAATTTTTATTTTATAATTTAGGCAAGCATTAAAAAATATAAAACACTATAACAAGAATAACTTACTACACATATACTTTAATAACCTTTTATACTAGATTAAAAATTATTATTATTGATGTTGGTGTTATGAACCATGTCATTATTTCCATTATTAGGCTAAATATGATTATGGTGATTGTCTTGATTACTATTTTTGCCTACTGTAGTAATGTTAAAGGCATTTAAAAATACTGGATTTTCTTCTGCCTAATTATTATGGTTATTATATGACAAAATAGTGGCACCGATTTCTTTCTTCGTCACAGTTCCATTTGCTGTTGGCCCTATTTTATAGATCCTGACCTCAAAATTATGAGTTATCCGATTCCAAGTATGACTAAACCAATAAGCAGCGATATTATCTATATTATCTATATTATCTATATTATCTATATTATCTATATTATCTATATTATCTATATTATCTATATT
>UXGC01001888.1:0-15857 GCA_900480045.1 Eurytoma adleriae | reverse complement strand
TTCAAATCTCCACGTCAAACTGACCAATCAAAATCAATAGAGGCTTCACTTTTCAGCATTCTCTTTTTTAGTAAGGACATTTGTTCAATTCTAGAAGAATAATGCAAATAATTTCTGGGTTTTAGAAAAAGAACACATATTTATATGCTTTAAAATGTGTATTCTGCAAAAGAGTAATACACATTCCAGAAAAGGATTCCATATGTATTCCAGAAAAGTAACACTTACGTGTATGCTGCATTTTTATAACTCATACTTCCGTTTTCTAGAAAAGTAACTCACATTTGTCAAATAATCATATCTCATAAATGAGTAACACACATTTGTGATAACATAGAAGAATAATGTGCAATTGTGAGTTCTCAGAAGAATAATGCACATTTAAGTGTTCCACAAGAGTAACATCCACCTGCGTTATGTGCAAGAATAACTCACACTTGTTAATTATGCAGAAATGTAACACATCTGATCGTTTTAGAAGAATAACAACATTAACTAGAAAAATAATGCAAATCTGAGTGTTTTAGAAGTATAACACACATTTCTGCGCTAAAATGAAATGCTAATATATTTTAGTGTCATAGATGACGTACGAGGCCCTAACGCAAAATTTTAACAAACCAAAAATTAAAATGTAAAAATAAATTTAGGACCGATTGATCAGCGAAAGAGAAAACAGCATCTGCTACACATACAGAGTTTTTAAAATTCGTATCGTTAATTACGGTATCTAATTACACATCCGCTACAAGCGACTCATCTTAAGCGCCCGTGAATCCCGGCATTCTTTTTGTAACACTTTGAAAGTCAGTACAAAAGGAAAGCCTCCATTCACTCGAGCGACCAATAAACCCTTATCGGGGCGAACCCTTGTAATAATAAAATGCCAAAGTGCCGTCGCTTCGTTTCCTCCTTTCCTTTTTCCCCCCCTGGCCTTGTCTCTCGAGTGAGGCCGAGCCAAAACGACTCCTCCGCCCGGCGATATTGCGCGCAGGTATACACCGGGAGCTGCCGAAAAAAAGAAAGTAAGAGGAGACGACGAGGGGATAGGAACCTTGGCCCGGTAACGAAGCATACAAAAAAAAAGAAGAAAAGACGAAGGAAGAGGCGGAGGAGGGTAAGATAGGACAACCGGCGCGAGGTCGGATACCTACATTAGCCGCGGCTTGTTCGGAGATAAGAAGAACCAGGGCTCTTAGAAATGCCTCGTTCTCGGGGCGGACCGTCGCCTCGTCGCCGACGTCCCCGTCGTCTCTTCGAGATAGTGTCGATAGTGTCGTGACATCGTCTCGCAGTGCAGCTCGTCTCTTCTCCTTCTCTCTCGAAGTTTTTTTCCTCTTCTCCTCTTGCGTTTTTTTTACTCTTCCATTCAGGCTCTTGTATTCCTTTATGGATGCATCACGATGTCAATACAAGAAAATACGAAGTGGCATGTGCATTAAAAACATTAGGTGTATACAACGGTATAACGCAAATATTTTCACAAAGTTCAACTTTTCTTTCTATTTCAAGTTGTATTAGAGAAATACTATGCCAATTAAGCAGAGAAATTCTTTCTTAAAATTTTAAATAAATTGTGCCAAAATTCAAAGTTATATCTTAAAAATTTGATATTTAATTTGAAAGTATCAAGGAACTTTTGTTTGATATGACTATTAAAAGATTAATGTGAAGATTTTATTAATTAGGTTTTCTAAAAATTAATTTATTTTTTATTTATTTTCTAACCTCAAAATTCGAATGCATAACAACCTTTTTCTTCGCATAATACGAATATTGCGAGCACCGAACGTTATGTGCGAGCACCGAACGTTATGTGCTAGCACCGAACGTTATGTGCGGGGACCGAACGTTTTGCGCTAATTTCACTAGTTTTTCACTAATTCTTCAACTTCACAGAGAAACTATTTTTATATTTTTACGAATAAATAAAAACTTTTTACTCAAACGTCCGCAAGAAAAGCGACTTTTAGATCACCACGGTGTGATACCTGTTTAATTGTCCCGTGCCTCGTATACCTCCCATTCAGTCTTGGGCCGGCGTTGACTTTTTGCCGATCGCGCACTCGCACGGTCAGATAAGCGCGCAGTCCGTAGGATCCGGCTCCAGAAAACGCGCGCGTCTCCCCCTCGGCGCTCGAAAAGGAATCCCCCGAACGACAAACTCCTCTGCCCCGCAGATTCCTGGAGACCCTCGATAATCTCCCCTTTCTCCCCGTACCCGCACCAGAGAGAAAAGGGAAAAAAGGAGAGGCGAAAGCTGGGGAATGCGGGGAATCCGACTGTGTACGTCGACGGCGCGTCATTGAGGTCGTCGTGTGGCCGCGTCGCGCTCCGGGGCCTTTAGCGGTAAAAAATTAATTGACTGCAATTGGCCAAAGTGAATCGTCAGACGAGCTCTAACAAGCTTATATTCCGCGTCGGGCATTCCTTGCGCCATCCCCTCGTTCCGAGCCGCGGAATATAAGGCGGGAGCCTGCGCCGCGGCCGCTTGATAAATGCGACGGCGATCAAGTGGCGAGAATTGCTTTTTGCTCTTATTAACATTGCGCGCGTGCCCTTTTTTCCCTCGATTTGTTCAATTTTTCTTCGGGCCGCTGGGATTTATCGGCCTTTTTCTCAAACAAAATTTACAAGCCACGCTTTTTAGTAGTCTTTGTTTACCTCGAGGATCCCCCAGTGAATTGCCCCGTGAAAAGCGATAATTACGTATTATTATCAATCTCGCAATTAGCCTCGATTTATCTCGAAAAACCATTTACACCTTGGTGATTATCGCGGGCGCTTAATCGGGGGTAAATTGAAGACGATAAAAATCCATCGCTGCAAGAAAAAAGCTCATCAACTCGCTTAAATAAATATCCGCCAACTCACCTGATTAATCGGAACGTCCGCCGCGGCGCGCGCGCAAAAAAAAGTGGAGCGTTGACGGGCATAAAAGGATCAGAAAATTCCATATCGGTAACCATCCTCCTTTTTTCCCTCCGCTTCTCCACTCGAGGATCGAGTCTGTGTATAAGCGAGGGAACGACCGCCGCCTCATACCGTCTATATATCTATATAACGACGATGCGGTTTTCTACATCCACGAGCGAGTAATTTGTTGCGAGCCGCAGCTTCTCCCCGTCCATTCGGTGGGGACGGACGGGGGGGAGCGAACTTTTATTATACGATCCTTTTTCTCCCTCCACCCGCGTTCGGGGCATGAAAAGGATTCACCCTTCGCTCGCAGCTTAATAAGGACGATAACGAGATTTCCCAGGTCGCGCGCGGTTCGCGCATTACGGCCGGAGGGGGAAAACGAGCCGCGTATATACATATATACGTGGGTATTCATTGGTACAAGGGGGGAAGAGAAAAGGCTGAGTCGAGGGTGTGCTGACGAGGTGTATATAGAGAAAAAAAAAGTGCGCCGCACGCAACCAAGTGTCAGTCATCGCGCAATTACCGTCGCAAGGTCCGTTATTCTTTTATACACTTCTCCGCCTCCTCCTTTCTTTTCGTCTGATTTCCCGCGAAACGTCTACTCGCTCGTAGTGTATTACATGATCCGCCGCGAGTTTACACCGAATTACGGATGTTTGCTGAAATTAATAGTCACTTTTAAAGCGACTACGCGCGCAATTAGTAACGTCGAGCGTAACCCGCGTTTTATTTAGCCCCCGCCGAAAGGATAATAATAAACTCGCTCGAAAGCGTCGTAAAATCAACACGTGCCAGTGCGCGCGACGAGGGCGAGTTTCTCAACGACGCGCGAGACGCAAAATTATCGGGCGCGCATCGCGCCGCCGGCGAGATAAAGAGGGCCGAGAATTTATGCGCGCGACGAAGCCAAAAGGGGGTTGCAAAATGCCTCGCCTGCCGACTTTATCAACGCCGGTTATACACGCGGAAATTTCATTTTCATCCTTCCCTCTCTCTCTCTCTCGCTCGTTCTTCCTCTTTCTCTCTCTCTCTCTTACGCACTTGCGCGTATTTATATCTACTTTGCCGGCGGCGCGCCGCGGGACGTCGTAAAAAGGTACTTTCGTCCCGGGGGACTTGTATACGCGATGGCGTGGGGTGATGAGGGGGGGGCGGCATTGTCGTAAGTGTCGAGGCCGGGGCGCGCATTTACGCGCGGGACCCGGCGCTACATTATATAACCCCGAGGAGCGGCTTCGGTTTAGCGATAATTGTAACATATTCAAGCCCCGGTCCGCACCCCGACCCCCGGTTTTATAGCCAGGCGGCTAGTGAGCGACCGAGGCGACCCCTCGGCTCCCCGAGAGCCATTCAAGTGGAAATTAAAGGGGGCGCACACGCTCGGCCGAGCTCGGGGGGAGGAGAGAGAGGGAGAGAAGCGACGGTGAGGACGTCGTGCACGTGCGAGGTCGTCGCGAAATTTCGCGTGATTTCGCCCTCTTAAAGTTATACCGCTGCATTGATTTCATGGCCGTTGTGTCGCGAGAGACTCGAGCTTGCGTATCTTTAGAACAAATTTAAGGAACACTTATGAGAGTTGCCGGTGAAAGGACGTATAACTCCGCTGTTTTAGAGTCCTTTTCACTTGGGACAAACGAAACTGGCCAAAAGATTACAAGGAAAAAGGTTACAGAGGGCGTAACTGAAGTATTACCTTAAAAGGAGATAACTGCGTGTCTTTTATTTTATTTCACTTTTATTTTACCACACTGAGAAAAATGTTTTAAAATAATTACTACAATTGTGGTAAAAATTGTTATAATAAAAATTGTTAATAATTATTTTAACGGTGGGGTATACTCGCTTTTAACCAAAAATTGTTATTTTTTTTTGTAGTAAAAATTGCTTATCGTATAACAAAAATTGCTATGTTCTATAGTAATTTTCTGTCTAGATCGAGTATGTTCTTTGGTTACTATTTAATACAGCAAATTTTACTATTAATATACAGCAAATTTTAATAAACCTTTTTCTCAGTGCAGAAATCAACGGGAGTAAATATCCCTTAATGTATTGTTTAACAATAACTTAAATTAATCTACGCTAGATGGTTAAGATAGATATACAGAATTGCGCAAAATTACTAAAAATTTATTGAAATCCTAAATAGAGGATATTATTTTGTTTTTAAATGATCATGATGTGATGAATTAATTAATATTGCAGGCATTTGTTTGTTCCAAAAACGATAAATTTACATTTATTTTCTTTAAACTCCCTTAGGTATCTAATTTCATATGCACATGAATTCAGCATGTTTGTTTTAAGAGAATAATTCATTCATTGAGTAGACCCACGAGAAAATGACTTCCCGGAAAAAGCACTTAAAATTTAAACATCAAATATTAAATATTAATATTATAATTTATATAAAACCTCAAATATTTAGAATACATAAAAATTGAACTCGTGCCTTTTACCGGAAAAACCGCAGATTTGCATTCTACACCTCCGCGTAAAGACGCGAATTTACAAGTTCGGCATGTCAATGAAATTCGTCTTTATACGATACCAGGGGGGCGAGAGCCCGGGCTATTTATTTTCCAAAGCGAACGAATTATGGAGAACGGGTCCCTCTCTCTCGGCTGAAATAATTTTTCAATTCCAGCCGGGGCAAACACACAGCGGGAGGGCACGGCCGATGAACCCGGCTGGAAATTCGAGCGAATATTTTTCCAGGTTATAGCGTCGTAGCAATTTTCCCATCGATAGAGATCTTATTATACCGAGCAAACAATAAGCGAATAATCCCGGACAATTTTTCCTCTCCCGCCCCGACAGTCCCCCGTATACCTATACACACACACACACACACCCGGGCGTTTGTGTCCCCGAGTAACAGAAGCGGGTAACCCGAACGTCTACGACGCCCTCCTAAACGTGAAATTGATAGCTCGTCTTCCTCCCTTCATCCATGATGCAGCTCCGTCTGTGTGCGCGCGCCCGCGCGAGAGAGACAGACATCGAGTTGGCGCCCCCTCGCTGGAGGGGGAGGGGGTGAGAGCTCTGTTATTTGAAATTCCGTCGTTTCCAGCATCCGCAATTGCGCAGTCGGGCTCGAAAGGCCCTCTGTCTGCACGTCCGTGCGCGCGCGCGCTCCTCTCCTGGATGTTTAGTGGCTGCGCCAACAAGCGAATACTTCAAGGGGGATAGGGTTTGGCGGAAGCATCGGGAGATAGACGAGAGAGAGGGTACAAAGGGTGTACAAATATCGGCCAACTGTCGCGACCCGCTGCGTCGCTTCCCGTCTCTCCAGCCCCCCTCCCTCCCCCCCGCGCGCCGACGGGAGAGAGACTCTATCTCCGGCGAAGGAGCGCAAACGAGGAGAAAGGGAAAACCGGGCGGAGGCACAAAAGCGCGAGGCCAGGAAGCTACAAAAGCTTGCGCGGCGATAATGGGGCGAGCCTGAAGGAGGGACGGGGCGCGCGCGCGCGAGCGAGCTCGTATAATCCGTCTCGGGCTATACTACCTAATCTGTTACAGTCATAAAACCCTGTTTTGCCGCTTTATCTGTCGTATACCTCCTCGTTCTGCAGTGTGCAAGGCCCCTCTACTGTCTCCCAGCGTCGTTCCCGCCTATATCTCGCACCCCGCTTTTGTACCTATACCCCTTTTATGCCTCGCCCCTTCTCTATCGTCGGCTTTTTATACGTACATCGCGGGCACCGGGTGTAGAGACGGCAGGTAAACGGCGATTTTTTTCCTGGGGTACCCGGTGGTAATTGATATTTTAATTTTGGATCGCACAATGGGATTCGTCCACTGTGACTTGGAGAGCTTCTTTTTTTTCTAAGGTGGTTTAGATCGGCGTTAAAAGCTGAGATTTATCGCGCGAGATCTTTACGATGTTTGACAAGCCGTTAACCTCTCGACGAAAAAATAATGGAAATTTCTTAATCGTTTTGTACTTATCGAGGTATTGCCTGTCATGTACGTTGAGAAAAAAAATGTAGTAACCTATACTTGCGAGTTTTTTTTTTGGCGTTTTACCAGTAATTAAATTCATTAGCGATAATTTGTTTGTTCTTGTTTTTCCTGCTGTGATAAAGATAATTACCAAGTTTTTACGACAAAAGTATTTACGAACATTAATTGCAATATTTACGCGAAGGAAGATTGGAGAAGACGATAAAAATAATATTGTTTGCGAATAATTTAACTTGAAAACTTATAAATTACTTTTATTATAATACTAGAAGTATTACATGTTAATTTAACTAAATAAATCGCTAACAATCAAAAAAACGTAAAACTACAGTAAATATATAAAATAAAATTGAACAGAAAAGACTCAATAATAAAACGGCCTCTAACGTCAGCTGCTATAAATTGTAATATTTAACGATTTTTTATACTAATTGCAGACAATAATTTTATATGAAATTTTAAAATAGTTTCTTTTAAAATTTAAAGAAAATAAATAAAGAGAGTTGATGGAGAACGACAAACTTACATGGTTAAAAGATTCTGTGTTTTGTCTATTTCGATATGAAATTTCACAAAAAAATTTAATACACTCTTCTCTGTATAACTTTTAAATACAATAAATGCATTTAAAATACGCTTTTTGTGTAGTGTATTTGCAACCAGTAAATTTTATTTGCTCCTAAATTTTTTCATAAATTTTACTTCAGCAGATTATCGCGCAGTCGAGAAAAAAAAAATGGCTAAATCATCGCTTCAAAAAGACCCTAAATTAATCTCGATTTACATATCAGGAAAATTTCGCGCGATTGTACTCAACAGGTCCTAGATCGGACATTAAAGGGCTGCTTAACAAAATTGCCGCGGGGGACATTGATATTCAACTTCAACCGACGTCATTTACATAATCGCATGCAAACGATCGATTCATCGTTCCCCCCGAATCACCGTCCAGGCGTATACCGCAGCCGCGCCCCAAAAAAATCCCGAGAAAGTGCACCCCACACGCCGCGCATTCGGTAAAGTAGAGCGTTGAAAAAAAAGGGTGGAGCAGCGGAAGGACCGAAAACGCAATCCGGCCACTCGCGACGCGAAAATCGCGCGCGCGCGAGGAGTCGACATCCGCAAATAGGGGGCGAATAATCGCGTCATCGAAACGAGAGCGGGCAAATCCCCGACCATACGTACCGGCGCGTACACGTGTACGTACCAGCCTCCGAACGGGGGATGACGAAGGATGGGGGAGGAGAAGGGGGGGGGGATCCCGACGTCGTCTCGCGCCACATCCATATCCCGCGAAATCCCATTGCCGATCATTATGTCATGCATTATTTATGTCGCTCTCTCGTTCGCGCGCGCTACAATGTGGGGCTGCGAATCAAAATGCATTGCTTATGCAAATAGCGGTCGTGCCCCGCGGTCCCGGGGAGCGCCGCCCGGGACGAGCAGAAGAAGAGAGAGGAAAGCGCGACACCGAGAGCTGCTAGCTATAGGCTAATCGCGCGATCGTTATGTCTCTATATCTCGCCTCTACACCCCTACTTCCTTTTTTTTTTACCCCGCTTTTTTTTTCTCCACTCGCTGCCTGCCCCGCCGCTCGTCGTCCCATGCAATTTTCATTTCGTTAATTTCGTACTTAGTCGCTGCAGTACCCGCTCTCCGCTGCGGGATTATCGATCGGAATGGTAGCGGGGGAAAAAATACGGTGGGTCTCTCTCTGTCTGAATGGCGCGGGGGGGAAAGCGGTGGCCATTGACGAGTACGATTGGATTTTCATTCGGTGCGCTTGATTTGCGCGCTTCATTTCGACGCGTATCGATGGCTCGGGCTATTTTCGCGAAAAATCCCGTTAGCCGGCCGTGTATTTTTGGGATAACGAAAAGACGATGATGCCCCGCATTTTTAGGATCAAATTCTGCTTCTATTTTTTTTTATCGAACTTGCTCTGTCGGTTCGCGTCCGATTGAAACTTGATGTTCATTTATTTGCTTGACAATGCCAATGATATTAATTTCTCGTGTATAGTAGTAAAATGATTTTCATTTCTGATCACACTTCTCTAAATAAACAATCATTTACGTTACTTTTCTATAATGAAAAAACTATTTGTTTTAATAATTTTTGTACTTTTTCCGGTGCACTGTGTAAAGTGAACTTTTACATACTTGTGCGTAAAATATTTCTTTACATACACAAATGAAGTCGAAAGTAATAGTTGCACAATTAGAGTTAGTGTATAACATTTTATATTTTTTAACATGTGATCTTAAAATTGTACAATGGCGAGTTGATCAATTGGGTCTTTGCATGAAAAATTTCATTATATCCATTTCATAGAATATTGAAAAATAATTGATACTTATTTTTTCTTTTTGCAATTTAATGATTATTAACAAAGATATAGCAGATTAAAAATGACTATGAATGTGACGTCACACGGATTTTCAAAGCCCGATATTTCTGCTAATAATGATCATTTAATTGAAAAAAGAAAAAATACGAGTCGATTATTTTTTTAATATTCTATGAGACACATAAAACGAAATTAAAAATAATTTTTCATGCAAAGACCCAATTGCGCGTAAAACAGTCGATTACGTAAAGTAATTTACTTTTCATTCGCAGAAATTGCTTTGTTCATATTAAATATGAATTGCGATTTTATACCTTCTAAAAATTGAGTTAGTGAAATACTACTGAAATTACTCAGTGGAAATTACTCCGCTAAATTACTATAAATTCACTAATTTTGAGTGAAATTTTACTAATTGCATAGCGGTTTTTCACTACTTCAACTTCAGAATAATATACATTAAAGATAGACATACAAAATAATATTTTGCGCTCGATGTGTAAAAAAAAAAAATACTTTCTAAATCATCTCTCATTTTATCTGTTTAAAATACTATACCGAAAAAGAAAGAAAGAACAAGTAAGTTTACTCGAAGCCTTCCATAGTAAGGGGTTAACCCGGGTCACGCAACAGAAAGACGAGTCTCGAGGTCAGTCTTCGTAGTAAGCGCGGGCTAAGAGAGAGCTGAAAGAGAGAGAGAGCAAAATAGGTGCGCGCACAGACACGAAGAGGGGCTTTTCGCTCTCTCGTCGGTCTGTGTGACCAAAGCTGGTCATCCATGGCCATTCCGCGGTCGGGTATCCCACCGCCGCGATTCTGCGGCTTTTGCGGTCGGGCGGAAACTACCTCCGGGCTAGGAACCTCCGTCTCGCCCTCTCTCGCCTATTTGTACTCCCCCTCCCCCCCGTCCTCTCATTGAGCGGCGCACACGTGTGCGCGCACACGCCACCTCCCCCGCGCGCCGATCGGTCAATAATCTCCGTCTCTGTCTCGCCCGCCTGCCGAGCGTACACGGCGAATTTACCCGGCGCTCTGGAGTATCCTCTCTCTATGGCCCGGCCCCCGCAAACCCGGTAAACGCCGTTCGAGTAAATCAAGCGTTTCACCGGCCCGCCAAGTCCCCCCCCTCTCTCTCTCGCTCCCGTGGCCATTTGACTATACGGGCCGCGCCCCGCTCGGATTCGTTTTTACAAGAGGGACGCTTCGGACTCTGGAGGGTGGAGTGCATTTTTCGGTTTGCCCCATAGGAGTACCCGGATTTTTTACTTCGTTTCGCTTCAGCTCGGCTTACCCAGGGATGCAGAGCTAAAAGGGAAATATGGGATTTACGATTTATTTATGGAGCATTTCTTTTTAAGGTGAAAAATTGTGTCGTTAGCTTTTCAGGACTTAGTCTTTTCATCGTGTCTGTAATCGTACCTTGGTTGAAAATTAACCGTAAATTGGTTTAATGGTAATTTCTTTCGGAATTAACCAGTTCTGGCCAATTTATGGTTAATTTTCTACCAGGGTATCTATCATACCTGTGGACGTGATAGATAGCATGTAATATTCGAAAATTGGTTATCGTTCAAGTTTGTAGAGATAGACAAAAAGACAGCAGCTGCTATGCGCGGTAAAAAAAAATAAATAATAAATAAACTGCAGTTTTTGTTTGTAAATGTAGGTTTCGAGCAATAATTTAAAATTTTTAAAATATCTAGCAAAAGCGTTTCGCACGATTATTATTTTTCATATCTCTTTCAATAAAATACACCAAGTTTTTTCATTATTCAAATTGAAGTATTTAATTCACATCAGAACATTCGTACTTTCGCCACGATTAAATCAGATATTTAAACATTAACCAATTCTTTAAATTCATCACAACATCCTGTCGTCGATTTTTAAAGAACAGAATATTAAATCTACATCTAAATTAGTCTCAAAATGTCAATAGTGACATTTTACATGATAAGTCGATTACTTATTCAACACTTGAACGACTTTGCACACGTAATATATCACTACTCACATTTTCTAAATTAATCACATCTTCATAGATTTAGACAACAGGATAAAAAAAATCAATTACTGCACTCAGCGACACATAAATAATTATTTTTTTAATTTAGTGTATTTGTGGCTGCATAACCCGTTCAATGCATAAATAAATAAATAAATAAAAAGACGAATAATTAGGTATAATCACATTACTCTCCCGCGCCGCTTAAAAAAATACAGCCCGGTGCATCGAATCCAGCGCTTTCGCAAAAGTACATTCGACACTAACTGCGGGCGGGGGTATACACCGCCGGGCGTCATCGATTCTCCCCGGCAGCGACGACCCGAATATCCCACTCGTCTGGCCCCCCCACCCCCGGCGCGCGCGATATGAAAATAGCTGTAAAATCAAACAGAAACATTGATTTTATCGGGTTGACGCTCTTGCTCGCCGACGCCGATGAATGAGTAACGAGCGGCCCGATCGCGCGTATACACCACCAGCGGCAAAAACAATTCACCGGCCGTTTAAAGTTTCGAGAGCCCGCTACTTAACGACGATGACCACTCCAGCTCCCTTTCGCTTTTCAAGCGAAACATTTCGCTCCGATTTTTTTCACCCGGTCGAATCGTTTCGAAATTAAAACGCTTTATTGATCCTCCGCGGGATTGATATCGCGAACGAGCGCCGCGATTATCGAGGATGAATTAATGAATTTTTTTTAAATCGGAGATGGACGAATTTAGCGTGAAACCTTCGTCAATCAGCACATCGGGTCAAGACAGCGCCGAGTGTCCCGCAGAGCCAGTCTCGAATTTCCGAATGCCCCGACGCGGCGATTCGGATGACGGGTGGAGGTATTATCGCGCGACTCTTTCCGCAAAAAAAAAAGCTCGCTTATCGAATTATCGAGCGGGGGGGAGAGTACGGGACGTAAAATTGACGCTGATTGAAGGGAGGCGCGACGTTTCTCTCATTAAACGTCATTCGTTAGCGCGCTCGCATTTTGTTTGCTCGCCGGGCGAAATTGCCGCGATGCGCGCGGAACACGCGCCGCCCCCCGCGGCACTCACCTGTCGCTCGGCCGTGCGATCCGACCGCCGTGTTGTTCGCGTGTGTGCACGCGCCGGGCCGTCGGAAAGAGAAAAGAGACGCGTGGAGAAAGAGTGTGGGAAAGAGAGAGACGGGGGGATAGAGTGGATACGGATAGGTGGACAGGCGCAAGCTCTCTCTTTATTATTCATCGCGCGTAGTTATATAATGTTTGAATAAATGGAATAAAGCGGCGCGTTAACGTTCGAGCAATTAATTTGAAACAATACGCTAGGCGATATTGGAGGACCGAATGTAAATGGACAAATGATTTACATAATAAATAAACATAAATGGAGATTAACCATGCATGCGTTGCGGCCTTTTTTTTCGATGTAAAATTTCGATCAAAATAGCTGCTCGTATGACGTTCATTAGCGTGTTTATATTTGTTTTAACGTAAAGAGTCTTTAGCGATTGATGAAAAAAAAAAACATTTAATTTAAAAATAACCTAGATTGCTTACCGAAAACTTACTCTCTAAATTTTATACAGCGATATTGTCACTAATTTTCAAAACAGTGTCATACTTTTGGTCGTATCTGCTTTGAAAATCAGTGAAAATTTCACTGGATGACATTTAGAGAGTAAAAAATGTCGTCTCAACAAAGAAAATTAGTCAATTAGTCGAGCTTTCAGATATAATTTATCTTTGGTGGAAAATTAACCATAAGTTGGCCAGAACTGGTTAATTTTCTACCAATGTTGGATATACTATGTAATAGGTTCTTTATGTCTTTTCAGTTCTATAAAACTAATTATAAATGTTTGTAATTAAATATACGGATCCAATTAATGTATTTAACACTTTCAAATCCAATTTATTTCTGGTGAAAATTTAACCATAAGTTGGCCAGAACTGGTTAATTTTCTACCAATGTACAGGTTCTATATGTTTTTTCAGTTCTATGAAACTAATTAAAAGTATTTGTAATTAAATATACGGATCTAATTAATGTAAATAATAAATTAGCATCCACATACGACGGTTATAATTTATTCTTCTCTCCACAAAAGTTCGACAAATTACCTTATTTAAAATAGAGATCATAAATTTCTTCAGCAACTTTTCCCGCGAGAAAATAATTCAAATTTCACGAAAGGCTTAATACAGTCATGACGTAAAGGTGAAAGCAAATGTGGATCGAAGCTCGCGGCCGCTCGAAGCTCACCGAGCGAATTGCTCCGCTCGCCGAGCAAAGAAGCGAGCTTTGCGAGGGTCGAATAAAGCAGAGAGAGAAAGAGAGTCTAAATTCGCAAGGAGACGTCGGCGGCGAACGAGAGATGGGGGGTTAGAGGCGCGCGGGGGGGATAGAGAGACGGGCGTCGCGGAGGTAACGCCGCAGCGAAAGCCAATAAATAAATTGGATTGGCCGGTGAGCGGCTTTGCCCCGGACAAATGGGATCAGCGATTCTGCCGATCAGCAGGCTCTGCCGGGCTCGCCCGCGGCCCGGGGGCTTTTCTCTCCTCGCCGCGCGCGCGCTTAATGCGCTCAGCCGGCCGGAAGCGAGGTAACCCGCGCGCTTTTACACGTGTTTGGCTTTCGATTCCCTTCCACCCCCGCGCGCGCGCTCCCGATCCGTCGACACTGTCCGGAGACTCTCTCTCTCTCTCTCAAGTCGTTACGTGAGCTCTTTTATTCGCGGATCAAAGTTTTTTCCCTGGAAAAATGAAGATTCTTTTTTAAACTCGGATTTTTTTTTTGTTTATTTTATGGAATTTAGTAGATACTGTATATTGAAAGGTAACTATTTTTTTAAAATACATTTAAAAATGAGTTTTTAGACGATTAATTGAAAAGTCAATTAAAAGAAAGTACTCTTAAAAATTGCATTATATATAGTCATTATGTAAATATCAGTAAGTAAAATTCATTCCCCTGGTAGAAAATTCACCATAAATTGACCATAACTGGTCAAGAAAGAAGGCAACTGACCATAAATTGACCAATTCATGATTAATTTTCTACCAGGGTTCACATGCACTTTTTTTAATGAATAAAGTTGTTATTGAATTAACTTATTGAATAAGTCAGCGAATGTAACATTAAATAAGTGCATATTCTTTTATTCGTTTCTTATTCATATTTAGAGCGTAATTTGAGTATCTTCGTATGTTGTCACTGATAGATAAATTACAATAGTTTCATTCAAAGTTTATTGGAAATCTAACGAATTTTACTGCAGTTCTAGTAAATTTGCTGAAAAATTATTATAGTTTTTCCTACAATTTCAATATGTGAGAACATTAAAATAATTGACTACTCCAATCCAATTTTGAGTAGTATTTTTATCTCAGTTTATTTACAGGGTAGATCCATTTATTGGTAAAAATTTTCATGCATAAAATAAATAAAAAAACTGTGACCGTTTGTTTTACAAACTAACTAATATTGTTCAAGCATGAAAAATAACGATAATAATACTCATACTAATTTTGGCAAGAGACAATGGAAGGTAATGCAACAGTAGAAATTAATAAACAATTTTTTTTTATTTTTGAAAATTCAAAATTAAAAAAATTTGAATATTTTGTAATTTTTTAAATAAAATCTTGATCAAGTTGCCTCCATTTAATATTAAATGTATTTGCACGAGGGATCAATATCGAGATCAATATCAAACAAAAAATGAAATTTTTTATAAGACATGGTATTATTTCAAATTTCAATTTACACAATTAATTTATCTATACACTTAGATTTCTATTTTAGTCACCGAAGCAACTTAATATTCGATCAGAAACATCAGCCGACTGATAAATATGAAATCGATCGATTACCCATGCCATCGCAATCTAATCTTAAAAACAAATCTCCGCCTTTTTGCGCGCCTCAAACAAGGCCTAAAAATAAAATTCTATTTAAACCGCGCAAAAAAAAGAACGAAGAAGAAGCAATCGCTTGTTTCCTTTTAATCCACTTTCTTCCTGTAATACAAAAACCATTTGCCCCTCGCGCGATAAATCGCAACATCACGAAGGAAAAAAGGAAAGGCAAAGCCGCTCTTAATCCAATTTTCCGCCGCCTCAACCGCGACGGCGGTGTCGGGGCTCGCGCGCGCAAAAAAAGGCGATACATCCGGTTTCGCGCGCGCGCCCTTTGAAGAGCGCCTCGATCGATGAACGCGGCCGCATAACGACGTTATACGCGCGGACGAGAGGTCCGGCGCTCCTGGCAAGGGCCTATCGCCGCCGGTGGATCGAGTGCTCTTTTACGACGCGCCCGCATCTGTCCTGCAGCTCCTTTGGCGTCTTTTTTTTCTTGCGTCGTACTGTACCCCCCAACCCCCGGCGCCAAAGCCACGCGAGTGCCAAATGGCGCGTTATACGGGTGTGCGCGCGATTCTTATCGGCCGCTGGGATGATACGAATTCTGCGGTTGGGGGTTGACTTTTTTTTTCTCTTTTATGGATATTTAATTTGCAAGTGCGCAGAAATATTGTTAAGTGGGATTGATGGCTGTGATGAACCTGAAACTAGCCACCACCAGACTAGCCGCGGCCAGTGGTTCAGACTAGCAGTGGCCAGTTGAAATTGAT
>UXGC01001887.1:0-15878 GCA_900480045.1 Eurytoma adleriae | reverse complement strand
ATTTCAAGGTCAACTTTGTTTTTTAAATAGGAACCCACATTTTTTACTTCAGATTCTGAAAGAGCGGGAAATTTTACGTTCAGATATGTACCTATATTATGGGTCAAGGTAATCCATATGGATCAAAATCTGCCAAAAATTCTAAAATTAACACAGACAATCTTACGCCACACTAAATTTTCACACTGTACATATATTAGGACTGCCTATGTTAATTTTAAGATTTTTGACAGATATTTTGACCCACATGGATGACCTTGACCCATAACATGGATACATACCTGAACGTAAAATTTCCCGCTCCTTCAGAATCTGAAGTCAAAAATATGAGTTCCTATTTAAAAAAAGAAAGTTGACCTTGAAATAATCTTGAAGATCATCGACAAGGTCAAAACCAAGATCAACATTAGATCCAGTGCCAAAAGTTACTTTAGAAATGACCTTAAACTGAGTAAAAAATATTTTATCTAAAAACTTATATACGCGTTTTGATACTTTGGATACCCTGTATAAAAGATTGAACAGCTTTGCCGCCTCTGTTGCACAAGTTTCCGTTTTGATCCGCTCATAATTATCTAGTTATCGGCTGGAATGAACGAACTGAAATTATCAACGTGGTAAGCTTCGGCTAAATTTGTTGAAAGGATGAATGCATTATTGATGCTTGTAATTCGCGCAAACTAAAGAGTCATAATTTATTAAAAAGACCTCTTTCAGAAAATAATCCAAATATTCAAAGAACATTAGTACTTTTTAAAGAGGATGTAGTAAATCGGAGAATAAAAAAAGGTAAAAATTATGATCAACCGTCTTGTTTTTCAGGATTGTTAGATCTTGAAGATCTCAAGATTTTAAAAAAAATTTTCCTTTTTTTATTATTAGACACAATTGAACAAAATTCCGAGATAGCTGTTGATTATTTTTGATAAAAGAATCATTTTCCAGAGTTTGAGCGAAATCCAGGTACCACAGGTTGTGCTCCTTACACGATTACTTTTTATTGACCGTGATATCAGGAAGTGATCTTGAGTAATTATTAACATTATAATAATTTTTGGTGACTCTCTTTGCAATCTATGAGATGATTTTAATTATCTGTATGATAATTAAACGCGGATGTATGCAGTGTGTGTAAAAAATTATAGTAATTAAAACTTACGTTATGGGCATAGAGCTCTTAGCGTCGGTCGTTTATCACTCAAGAATCAAAACAGTAAACGTATTTTATCATTTCCCACAGATGCTTCTGAAACGTAAGCAACAATAACCACTAGCATAATCATTTTACGCAGTTGACATTCCAGCGGAAAACTGCAGCAAGCGACATTTTCGCACAGGCATCGCATCAAGATCGCGCGATTCCGCGCGCATAATCCACCACGTAAAAGTAGGCATTTGCACAGGATATAAATTAAAAAAAAGGCGGGAAAGAACGTTACAACCGGAGCGAGGTGCGCATGACGGACAGCGAGGTTGGCGTTCAGGTGGATCGGCGGCGCGGGCACCTCGGACTATTAAGTCGCATTGTTCCGCGGCAATGCAACCGTACAGCACCGGTGCATCTAATCTCTATGGGTATCCGCGGCGTACAGTTATGCCCCCGAGGACCTGCCGCATTTCGCCTCTCGCGCCGTGTGCCTAGCCTCGCTTTTTTCGCAGATCATAAAGATCGGCCTTCCTAGCTGCTCTCTCCCACTCCCCCCCCTGCAACTCGACGTTATCCCTCTTTGTGCGCTCGCGCTCGCTTTACGTGTCTGCGACGGTGCGGGTACACGCTATGTGTGCCCGACAACATTTTCCCGGAAATCTTGCAGGTGCGCGAGTGACGAGCTTGCGGGTCTTGTTCGATGATTTTACAGGTGCTCGAGAATATTCGAGTGCTGAATAGAATTTTCTGCTTTTTATAGAAAAATATATTATGCAGATAGAGGTATATGAGAAAATCTGAAAAAAAGTTCCTGTTAGCGGACCAAAAACTAAAAAAAAAACCGCTGCCAATAGATGGCAGTTAGCTTTCTCAAACTTAATTTAAATACTTCCTTTTCAATTGATAATAAATTTTCTATTGAAACTATTTTCTAAAATCCATGTTTCATATTAACATATACACCAATATTTATAGTAATGAATAGATAGGCTCTAAAAATTGGCTCATACGAGTTTAAAAAAAACTGCGCGAATACACTAACGAATCTAAATTTATTTAATGATCGCGTAGAGCTAAAATTATACTGCTCCCATTGTTCTTTGTTCTGTGTGGCGGACTGTATTGCCAACAGCCTCTTAAAACAACACAATGTGAACTATTTACATTGAGAGCAGGTGCGTTTCAGCCAAGGGGTGCCGGCTGTCCATCGTCAGTACGATACTGAACAACCCCGTAAGTTTCACTTTACGCACTCTTCACGTTGAACCGTGCGTAAAGTAACTCTTTACGCACTCTGCGCGTCGACTCGCGCGGAAAAGTTACTTTACGCCCTTGTAGCGAAAATAACTATTTCCCACCTACCCAAGAAGATCAAGGTACGCTGCTGCACCTGTTGGCTCGGAGGTTCCACTGCTTACCGAGGCGAAACTTTTCCGCGCAGTGCAATCGATGAAGAACAGGAAAGTTCCTAAACTCTTGGAGAAACTGCTCAGACCCTGCAAAACGTACGTGCAGCTGGAGACTTGTCTCCGAGGCAATACGGCTTCAGACGGGACCTGTCCACCATCAATGCGGTACCGGAAGTAGTAGCGACAGCCAAGTCAAAAGAGAGGGGCAACCACTACTCTCGCCCCCCTGAGTCTACTAGCCACATTAGATATAAAAAACGTTTTCAACACGGTAAAATGGGACGAAGCTTTGAAGGCACTGAAGTGCTTTCAGATACCAGCCTATCTATACAACATCATGGATAACTATATGGAGGATCGCATGTTGGAATACGAGATCACCGATAGCCTGGAGGGGATGGAACTAACAGCAGGGGCAGCCTACGGCTCTGTACTAGGAGGCGAATTATGGGACATGACCTATGACGGCGTGCTAAATATAGAGACGTCTGAGGGTGGCAGAGGTGACAACGACGCTCTCCAGGGTCATGGCAAACACCGCCGGACTACGGACAATTAAGAGAATCCTACTCATGCGCACTGCTGAAGTACATATGGTGTCGGTACAATGGAGAGGAGCTTTGAGGATCACGTGAGCGTACCGCACGGTCTCGGAGCCCGCAGTTCTAGTGATTACGAGGATAATCCCCATCGAGCTACTAGCTCAGGAGCGGCGTTTTTTCCATCAAAATAAGGACGTACTCGACGAAGTAGCTGCCCGCGGAAATACCAGAGCCAACACCTTGCTATCCTGGCAACAAAGATGGGATCAAGAGATGCCACAGAAAGGGTGTGGAGGTTTTAGTGGGTAAAAGAGAGTGCGGACCGTCTCTGGAATCTTTTGAAGATTTCCTCCACCTCCCTAAAAGAAAAATCAGAAAAGTCCATGGTTTCCATGAAAGCAGCGGTAATTTTTAATCGTAATTTCTAACCGTGTAAATAATATACTAAATACTTTCAGATTGCTGATAGATAAAAATTCATTCAGATGACTAACTTTGGCAAGTACGAGATTTCGTTGAACAATGCAACTGTTGTTGCTCGTGATATATATGCACAACCTGGATTTTTTAGTGATGAGGGGATTCCCATTTCATTAAATGTGAATCGTAATTGTATTGAATTTGAGCTTGCTGAAAAGACAAACTATGTTTACACCTTTAACTAAATCTAAAACGATTAGAAGTTTCGAGTCTGATTTCTCCTTTAGCCAGCGACCACGATGATTTTTATTATAGTTTTATTTATATTATTTATTACTTTATAACCGACTGCGATACTCGCTGTACTAGATCCCAGATCCTCGTATAAATTTTTAATATACAATAAATCTAATCTATCTAATTTTCCTACTATGTTGATGTATATGATTTTCTGCAAAACTCACTATTAGAAAAATCATAATTTTATCTTGAGCCTGAGACAGCAGTCTACGAATATTATTTGTTCTCATTTAACCTACAGATGACACCTTTCAATATTTTTTTATAAACCTGAGATTAAGATATTGGTTTGGATATCATTATGACATTTTAATATTTTAGATTGTATAAAATTATTACAAAATTCTAAATATTTTAAAAGTTTAAGATAAAAATGAGTATTAATGATGAAAGCATTTTAATTGCTCACAACAGTATTATCTTCTTCTTAAAATAAAGAATGATCAGAAAATTTCGTATGTGGATGAATATTTGCATATTTATTATTAAACTTATTTCAAAAGTTAGATTGCAATTAATAACACTTCGAAAGTGAAAGATAATAAAATTGGATAACATGTTAGAGAATGAACAGTTGCGCGTTATCGTAGTCGTTAACGAACGCTAGTCCCATTCTGCTTTACCGCGCACTTTTTAATCCACCTCCATAACGAACTTTTGAGCTCGGCGAGCCGCGAGTCACGCTCTGACCTTTCACCGCGTTTTCTCCTCACATTTTCGCGCGAACGAGGAAAGGGACTGAACCGCGCAAAAAAGCAGCCACTCGTGCAGATCTCACTCGGCGCCCGCTCGATACGCGACAGACAGGTGGCCGCTTTATATCGCCGAGGCCAAAAATTCGGAGCGATCCGACGATCCGATATGTACCCATCGGATCTGGCGCTCTGCCGCTATTGAAAAAGGGTAGTTAAAAAAGTTTCTAAACAAAATATTAATCATTTTAAAACTAATTCTAGCCTATACTGCAATATTTCAGTTCAGAGATATGGCCTTTCATGCAATTGATTTGTTTATAACTTTTTGTCGACGTCTTTTTCGGCTTTGAACCCTCGAAATTCGGATTCAACATCCGAAAGTAGGTCTAAAGCACTTGAGTTCACGAAGGTCCCTGAGAGATGGCCCCAAATTATATGGTCGCTGCCTTGGCTAGCATAAGCCACGCAGATCCGAAAAATGAGGAAAGCTGCCGTTACGAGCGACGGCGACCTTCCGCTCTCGCCGCGAATGCAAATAGAACGCACTCGGCGGCGAGCGTAGTCGCGTCGTTAAATACAGTTACGCGCGCGTGATTTTTTTCGCTTCAACGCTGGGTTCACACGGAATTAAATTGAATTTCTGTTTTCGTGGACCGCTTACGGAGGCCGGTTATTATTAGGTACTTTGCCGCGACCGGCTTCGTGCACCTTGAGAGGCTCGTTCTAGTTCCACTTCGAACGTTGCATACGGAAGTTGAGGTTTAATTGCACGCAGACTTCGTGTATGTGTTACGTACATTGGGATGGGGTTACTGCCTTTGTTATTAAGCTTGTGATAATTTTCCGGCTTTTGATTGCTATTCTACTACGGGATGGGAAAAATGTTTGAAGTTAATTTAATGCGCTTTTGTAAAGTTGTACAGTGCTGTGTTTATTTATTTATGTGATTTATTAACGATTAAATAAGGAACAAAAATGTTCTCGAAATATTTAATTATAAAGTCATAACATGAGTAAAAGGTTCAACAAAAGTTTGATAATTAAACCGCTGCACGACTAATGTTTCATTTTTTTTAAAGCATTTGGTAAAAAAGTCATTGTTTAAATCACTTTTATTGCAAGCTCATCGTAGTAAGGTATTTTTTTACTTCCTCACAGAGGAAGCATTATGGCAGTGAATAAAGTTTGTTTTGAGTCGTTTGAAATTGTACAAAATTTGTACAAAATATCCGAATGTGTGTCTGCGTGTATTGTGTGTGGGTATGAGTGGGTTGGTGTGTGTCTGTGTGTGGGTGTGGTTGTGTGCTTTAGAGAGAAATTGTGGTGGAGTGGAGTAGTCATGGAACTAGACGCGTATGTTTAGGTGGAAATTGTGGAAAGGATTTTTCGGTATGTGATTTTTAAAGAACTCATTTTTATAATTATAGTAAATTTATTACCTTATTCTAATTTTTTTTAGGATTCGCTCCGTTGACCTCTCCCGAGGCCTCAGCGGGATGCTCACTCACCACCTCTAGGTGGGAGCGTTTGATCATAATCCCCAACAGGTCCAACCGCGTTTCTGTTCAGCGGTCGGCCAACCCTAGTGAGAAGCTAGGCCCCTTCCTAACCGACTTTTCAAAGATCCCCCCTCTCCAACTCCTCGCATTCGCCCAGGCGTGCTAGTCACAACCTGTAGTGCAGGGAAAACCTACATGCAAGGGTGTAAATTTGATTTCACGCTTCCCCCGTTATTTTTTCATCGGTTAAAAAACCTCCGAAAAATTTCCGGCTTAGCGGGGCATCAAATCCGACTGCTTGGGCAGCGCTGGCTTAGCAGTCAAGCGTCTTGGCCACTAGGCCACCACTACCCCTCTAATTTTAAAACTATGTGTTTAAGAAGATATGAGTAAATTACGGACGTAGTTTCCAGAATCAGTGAGATCACTACTCGACCAGCCCCCCTTGGTGCTTGTACCTGGTTTAAGAGCAGAAGCCCCTTCTGACTTGTCATTGATACTCCAATTGCAGAAACTAATTCCGTTTTGTTTCAAAAAACTAATCCATTTGTTTGCCTCATCCGTGGCAACAGCTCCATTGCCGTCCGCGTTGACAGCTCCCCATTCTGTCACAAATAAAGGAATATTCTTGTTAAGAGCCGTGGTTGCTTTGTCCCTCAAACTTTGACCGTGACTTCCAGCGTAGAAGTGAAGTGAATAGGCGATGTTTTTGTAACCAGTAATGGGATCGTTTGCCGCGACATCGACATCTTGACTCCAAGTTGTTGTGCCTGCAACGATTAGATTGTCCGGATCGATGGCACGGATTGCCTTTATAACGGCGATTGCATAGGATTTTACTTCCGACCAAGAGACGTCATTCTTGGGCTCGTTGAAAATTTCGTAAATGACATTGTTAGTTTCGCCGTACTTTTTCGCCATTTCTTGGAAAAAGGCTATAGCTTCCGACTGGTGCTGATGGGCATAGTGCGAATGCCAGTCTATGATGACGTATATGTCAGCTTTGATCGCTGCATCGACAACCGTTATCACTCTATTTTTGTTGTCGTCGGGATTGCTCAGGTATCCTCCGTTGTCTTCGACTCCCATAGCAGCACGAACTATATTTGACTTCCAGTCACTTTTGAGCCAGTTGACAACATCGGCGTTATAGAACTTCTCACCGCCCCAGCCATTGTTACTCCAAAAAAAACTGTTACCTTTCAAAGATCCAGATCTACCATCGATTAAAACTTTGTTACCGTCCACGGACAAGGGCCCCACTGTAATAAAAATAAACCATTTATATTGAGTCAAATTTATTAAAAATCTTAAAATAAATTGATTTTTCTTAACTGTACTATTTAATGCTTATTATAAATCAAAATAAAGATTTGACTGTCATAATATAAATATAGGATGAAAATAAAATAAATCTTGTTGCACGAGCATGGTTGTACCGGTGTATGTATATCTGCGCGCGCGCACGAGCGTGTGTGTATACGCTTACATCTCAACTTCTACTTAGCGAATGTTAATAGCTTTATTAAAAGCTCATTTTTTGCATCCTCGAAAAGGAAGTGCTGCTACCGTGATGAAAAAAAGTTTTGAAATGGAAGTTTGTTTTGAACATATTTGAGGTGATTTATGAAATTTTTAAGAAATGTTTGTAGCTGTGTGTGTGTGTGTGTGTGTGTGTGTAATGCGGCAGCTGTATTTTTTGCAATTTTCGATAGAATTTCAGGATCTTTGGCTTGAACTGTTTGTTTTTTGAAAATGAAGGGTGCATCAAAACTTTTATAAGGTTTTATCCATAATTTTTTTTTTATTTTTGGGAATCGTGATTTTTGAAATTCGGTTTTTTTGGTTTTTTTAATATTAATTCTCATGATTTCCATTGCTATGCTATTTATTATGATAAATATTTTTATTTTTAACATTCCCGTTCAAGATTTTCGAATATTTGTTAATTAGAAAAAATGATATTTAGAAAAAAATGTAACACTAAATATGTGACTATGGGGTTACTATAATTAGGATATCATAATTTTTCTGAATAATTGTTAATACAAGACCTTTCAAATGTTAAATTTTTTTAAATTTTTTATAGTATAGTTATTGAAAAATAATTATTAACTAAAAAAACACCATTTTCTTTGTTCCCAAATTGTGTTCATAAAATTTTTTCTTTGTTGTACAATTTTGATTGTACTCTGGTAGTTTTTAATTTTTTTTAAAATCGTACGAGCCAATTTTTAGAAAAATCACTTTGATCTTTTAAGAAAAAATTCATGGCTCCGTTTTGGACATAATTTTGTAGATAACTCAATGAAAATTTTATTCAATGGTTGTTTATACAAAGTCTGAAATTTTTAATTTTTTAGTTATTTGACCGTGTAGTTTTTTTAAAAAAATTAAAATTTTGATTTTTGAAATTTTTTTTAAATTTTATTATATGTATAATTATAATATTCACAATTTTCATGTCTATTTTATTAATTTTGATAAATATTTCTTCTTTTAACATTTTGTATCACCGCAAGCTGGTTCAGTAAAGGTAAATATACCGCTGAAGTGATTTTAAGTTTTTGAAGTGATTAAAAATTAGAAATTAATTCAATTAAAGTATAAATGAATAATTATGTAAAAAAGTAATTAAAGGCATGTGTTTTCAATTTTTTAGAAGCTAGATATTTCGGTAACCCTAACTGAAAAATATAATCAGTGTAGTAAATGATATCACAGATGATCCTTTTAAACTTCAGGGAATTCATCACTTATATAACTTATAATAGATTATCTTTTTTAATTTTCTTTTACTTACCAGCATTGCTGTAGGCAGCTAGAAAAGTGAAAAGCAGAGTGGTAATAAGAAACTTCATTGTGATGTTTTTTCAAAGTGATGTTGCCAGAAATTTTTCTCCGATATTTATAGGATAATTTTCGTCATTTGTTTTTAGCTGCAGCAGCTGAAACAGCAAAAATGTTATCTTTTATTATGCTCAAAATGATAATTTTGAGTAAAAATAACTGTAGTTCAAAAACAAGTCTGGATTACGGCAACAAGTTATGTTTGTAAATAAATGTAATTTTTTTTAATGACACCGCTTATTTGAATAATTTTTCGACATTTATCTTTTCTGTAACTCTTTCTTTGATTCACCATAATTGAAAAAATTACATCAATTAAACAGATGTTTCTTGTAAGAAGGGGTACACTAATATAGTAAATCGCTCACTGAAAGGGGGTATAAACATTTTAAACAATGCAGATTTATTTATATTTTAAACCGTGCATTTACTTAAGATTTCCAAATGAACAATATAAGAGGGAAAATAATTAATGTTTTAGTAAAAAGTTTTTAATTCAGCAAACTTTGCTCTTAACGAAAAAAGACATTTCAATTTACCGATGAAAAAAATTAAATACAATTGTGGCTTTCTACAAGAAGAAAAGCACACATCAGAGAATTCCTGAGAAAAAGCACATTTCGTGTAATTCCTGACAAAAATACATACTCTGTGAGGTTCCTGTGAAAAAAGCATATTTCATGAGCTTTCTCCTGAATTGCAAATTTTTCTTTTAAATCAACCTCTTAACAATTGTCTTGTTAGAGTCACAAAAAAGCTATTTTTCTTTAAAGAATGTTAAAATGAGCTTTTATCATTAGGCGAAATGCGAAAGGTACTTTTTTCTTTGTTAGGAGCAACAAAACCATCCTACAATTACATCTTTTCACATAATTTTTACGTTGAGCTTCACTAGAGTCGATTTCACTAGAGGACGATACTGTTTTATTCTCTATTTCATTTGAATGTTGCTTAACTAGAATAAAAAATAATAGTTTTATATAACAATATTTATTTATATTTTAAGATTCATCATAAAAATTTTTTCGAAATGGTTTTCCAGATATTTTGAAGTTGTTTTCAGTTGTCCTTAATTCTTTTTCCTTATTTTCTTAATAATGTATTTCTGATATTTGAGATAAAAAAGAATAATTAATGGAAAAATTATAGAAGACAATTTGCAAATGTTATTGCAAAAAACAAAGAGTCTCTGTTATGTCTCGAGCGGCAGACATAATAATTTCTTGCTTTTTGCGGCTTAAACAGCTTGCGTAGCGCGGATTTGCCTCGAGGGCTCGAAGTTTCTTTGGCACGGTTCGGAAGTTCCTGAGAACGCAGCCTAAAACCAACGTAGCAGGGCTGCTGCGAAGCCCCGTGAGATCCATCGCCTGATTTTCTGGGCGGGCGTTGCTTCCTTACCTTTGCTGCAACTGCGAACTGGAATCAGCGTGGCGACCGACGCGATTGTCTGGAATCTCTGGCCTGGAAAAATAAAGGAGACACGCATGAAAACTCGCGTTTACTTATAAGAGATTTATTTTTGTTCTCTCTTGTACGTTTTACAAATACGGCATAGAGGAGTAGCACAAAGGTTTACGACTGGCCTCGCGGCCTCATTCGCTTCGTGCTATGTCTCCCGATGGGAATATTTCGACGGCCTCGCGTAGAAAAAAGAATTGGATAAAAGAATTATTTATTATTTAAGCTATGTAGAAAACTATTAAAAAGGTACTTTTTTCAACGTATAAAATTGTACACCGTAAATAGCGTTCAGTGGGAAACACCGCAGGATACCAAGGAACATCGGCGGCCAAGCAAACGACGAACAGCGCTCAACAGCAAGGATCTGCAACATCGAGGAGGTCGAAATCGAACTGTAGACTGTGAGTAGCAAGGAGGCTGGAAGCAGCATTAAGGAGGCTGGTAGCAGCACGGAGGCTGAGCCCGACAAGGAGCCTTGAAACAGCACGGAGGCTGTGATCATCAAGGAGGCTGAAAACAGCACGGAGGCTGTAACCAGCAAGGAGGCTGAAAACAGCACGGAGGCTGTGACCAGCAAGGAGGCTGCGACCAGCAAGGAGGCTGCGACCAGCGAGGAGGCTGCGACCAGCAAGGAGGCTGTGATTAGCAAGGAGGCGGAAAACAGCACGAAGACTGTGACCAGCAAGGAGGCTGCAAAGAGCTAGGAGGCAGGGAGTCAGGGAGATTGACAATAAAAGAAGTGCCGCGTTGTCAACAGCAGAGGTATCACTCCGCGAAGCATCGACGTAGTAAGTGGCGGTCAAAAAGTGGTGTGCAGTAGGTGGTAACAAATCCATTAGAGAAGGAAGAGACGCCTTGCGCCTCACTCTAATATACTCTAATACAACGGGGGAGCACAGGTAGATAGTGGACAGCCGGCGGAGCGCATCATCCCAGCGCCGACAGCCGGCGAGGGCAGCAAAAAACTTAGTTCATCCGTAACGACAACTGAGATCGGCAAGCAGAAAGACGAGTACGCAGAGCGACCCTTGCCGCAGGAGCAACAAGATGTCGGGAACAAATAACATCGAAACTTAGACGCACATGAACTTTGAAAACGAGATACACACGGCGGGAACGTCAAACACTGGGAGTGAGCGGGTGTTCGACCAAACACCAGCAGCGCACAGCTTAATAGAAGTGCAGGGAGAAGATACGCCAACTCATCGAAAACTATAAACCCCAAACTACAACGGAGGAAGTCCCAATCGAAATGGAGATCATCCTAAAGGACGAGACGCCAATCAACAGGCACCCGAGAAGCTATCACCCAAAGAAAGCGAGGAAGTCGCGTGACAAATCGATGAATGGCTAAGGGACGGAGTGATCAAACTAAGCAACTCTGAGTTCGCCAGTGTAGTCGTAGTCGTACGTAAAAAAGACGGCAACCCCCGAATATGTATGAGAGGACCCCGATACCTACTGTAGAGGAAACACTAGACGAGCTGGCCGAAGGACTATTTTTCTGCACCATAGTCCTCAAGAACGGCTTCCAGCATGTTAAAATCAAGTCAAGCTGTCGAAAATATACCGCGTTCGTCACGAAGGATGGACAGTTCCAATTCATCAGAGTGCCGTTCGATTTGTTTTTGCAAAATTAATAAAAGAGGGAATGATCGTACTTTTCATGGACGACGGAGTGATCAAAGGAAGGGATTGGATAGAAGTCTTCCGATACTTGGAGGAGGTACTGCAGCAAGCAGCACGATACGGGCAGCAAATTAATTGGAAGAAATGTCAACTAATGAGAAGCCGAATCGAATTTCTAGGACACCTAGTAGAAGGAGGAAAGATATCGCCATCGCCGTCGCAAACAGCCGCACTCATGGAGTACCGCGAGCCAAAAACAACAAAACAGATCCAACGATTCCTTAGCTTGGCGGGCTACTTCAGAAAATTCATCGCCAATTATGCACGTATAGCGAGACCGCTGAGCGATCTCTTGAAAAAAGAAACGAAACTCGCTTCGGGGAGGAGCAACAACGAGCTTTTGCAACCCTCAGGACAACGCTCACAGAAGCACCGGTACTGCAGCTCTACAACCAAAGGAGAGAAACGGAGCTTCATGCAGATGCATCGCAGAATGGATACGGAGCAATTCTTATGCAGAGAAACCCCGAAGACATGCAGCTACACGCAGAGTATTAAGATCGAAACAGTACAAGAAGAGAATAAGACCGATTACAACAGTCGAAACAAGCAAGCGACGAAGTATAAGGAAGGAGACATCGTTGCAATAAAAAGGACATAACTAGGGCCAGGCCTTAAACTGGCGATCAAATTTTTTGGAGGACGACACTCTTGAACGAACCGTAGTTCCGTGAACATCTATTGTAGCGATTCCTCAGAATAAACGAGTACTCAGTTCAGACTTGAACTCTCGCTTTATTATTTCCAGAACCCATTTTTCCACATATATTTCATTTATACTATTTTTGGAAAATGTATGTGTGTGTGTGTGTGTGTGTGTGTGTGTGTGTGTGTGTGTGTGTGTGAGCGTGTGTGTGTGTGTGTGTGTGTGTGTGTGTACGCGTAGGTCTAGGTGGAAATGTTGGAATGGATTTTTCGGTATGTGATTTATAAAAAACTAATTTTTATAATTATAGTCAGATTTATTACGTTATTCTAATTTTAAAAATATTATGTGTTTAAGAAGATCTGAGTAAATTTCGGACGTAGTTTCCAGAATCGGTGAGTTCACTGCTCGGCCAGCTACCTTTGGTGCTTGCACCTGGTTTAAGAGCAGAAGCTCCTTCTGACTTGTCATTGATACTCCAATTGCAGGAACTGATTCCGTTTTCTTTCAAAAAGCTAATCCATTTGTTTGACTCATCCGTGGCAACAGCTCCATTGCCGTCCGCATTGACAGTTCCCCATTCCGTCACGAACAAAGGAATATTTTTCTTAAGAGCCGTGGTTGCTTTGTCCCTCAAACTTTGACCGTGACTTCCAGCATAGAAGTGAAGTGTATAGGCGATGTTTTTGTAACCAGTAATGGGATCGTTTGCCGCGATGTCAACATCTTGGCTCCAAGATGTTGTGCCTACAACGATTAGATTGTCCGAATCTATGGCACGGATTGCCTTTATGACGGCGATTGCGTAGGATTTCACTTCCGACCAGGAGACGTCATTCTTCGGCTCGTTGAAAATTTCGTAAATGACGTTGTTATTTTCGCCGTACTTTTTCGCCATTTCTTCAAAAAAGGCTATAGCTTCCGACTGATGTTGATAGGCGTAGTGCGAGTGCCAGTCTATGATGACGTACATGTCAGCTTTTATCGCTGCATCGACAACAGTTATCACTCTATTTTTGTTGTCGTCGGGATTGCTCAGGTATCCACCATTATCTTCAACTCCCATAGCAGCGCGAACTATATTCGCCTTCCAGTCACTTTTAAGCCAGTTGACAACATCGGCGTTGTAGAACTTCTCACCGCCCCAACCATTGTTACTCCAATAAAGACTGTTACCTTTCAAAGCTCCAGATTTACCATCGATTAATACTTTGTTACCGTCCACGGAACAGGGTCCCACTATAATAAAAATAAACTATTTATATTGGGTCAAATTTGTTTAAAATCTTAAACTAAATTGTTTATCCTTAACTAAACTATTTAAGCTTTTTGTAAATCAAAATAAAGTTTTGACGCTCATAATATAAACATAGGATGAAAATAAAATAAATATTGTTATACGAGCATGGTTGTGCAGGCTTTTATGATTGCATATCAGCAATTTCGAATACTAATAGTAAGTTTTTCACGAAAAAGTTATAAAAAAAAACAATTTTTATAGAGCAAACTAACAATTATTTAAAAATATCGTTAACAAATCACAAAAAGGTTGCTTTCGATGTAAAAACAATATTATTTTAATTGTCCGAAAAACATGAATTTTTTAGCTTTTTCTAGTTTTCCAGGTGAAAAGGTACCTTAATGAAAAAGATAAATGAGCAACCACTAAACTTAAAAAAATGCAATATCAGTTTTTAGCGAACAGCTACAGAACTATAATTTCATCGTTTTCTGAGACGTTTTTTGTTTGGCTATATCCATTACCCCCGTTTATTTACTTTGAACCCTCTTTATGCATATTCATTAGTTTTTAAACATATTGTTTTAAAACACAAAATTAAGTAATCGAAAAATAAGGTAGGAATAATTACAATTTAATAAACTACTTTTTTTCGCGAAATTGAAAAATTGGGTTAAAAATGATCTGCTTTTTATAAACCATACTACATCATGATCGACCTTTCTTAATTTTCTATTACTTACCAGCATTGCTGTAGGCAGCTAGAGAAGCGAAAAGCACAGTGATAATAAGTAACTTCATTGTGATAATTTTTCAACTGATGTTACCAGAAATTTTTCACCGATATTTATAGCAAAAATTTCGTTATTTGTTGTTTAGAAACTAATAATTCATTAAGCATGACCTTAGGTGCAGCAGCTGAAACAACAAAAATGTTATCGTTTATTATGCTCAAAATGTTAATAATAGTTCAAAAACAAGTCTTGTTTACAGCAACGACTTATGATTATTTTGTTAATTTTTCGGCGCGTATCTTTCCAGTAATTATTCTTCTTTGATTCACCATAATTGAAAAAATTACATAAATTAAAACATATGAAAAAGAAAATAAGCTTTACATCTAATAGGTTTCACTTACTTTGTAAGTTTCAGGAGAGACCTCACCTTGTTTTTAGCTTTCTTTAGAACAAAGGGTACGCTAATGTAGTAAATCGCTCGTTGAAAGGGGGTATATAAACGTTTTAAACAATGCAGATTGATATACATTTTAAATCGTGCATATGCATTTATTTAAGATTTAATAGTTCTTTTTATCACATAAAGTACATAAAATTTATTATATAATTATTTGAATATTTCTGTTCAATTGAATATTGTAAGAGGGAAAATAATGGATCTTTTCGTAAAAAATTGTAAAGTGTTGACAACTGTAAAAGAGTCAGATAAAAGTTAATGACGTGCTCGTAAAATATTTTCAATTCAACAAACTATCGCTCTTAACGAAAAAAAAGACATTTCAATTTATCGATGAAAAATTAAACAGAGTTCAGGCTTTCCAAAAAGAAAAACACATTTCGTGAGATAATTCCTGTGAAAAAACTACAATTCGTGTCATCAAAAATACATATTCCATGAGATTCCTGCGAATATTTAATGAGTTTTCTCCTGAGTAGCATATTTTTGTTTACAAAATGTTGAAATGTGTTTTTCTTCGGTAGGAACTGCGAAATCCTTCAATTACATTTTTTCACATAATTTTTATGTTGATGCATTTTTGAAATCGTTTTCCATATTGTAACGTCCAAAAAGCTGATTTATTTAAAATAATAATGGAATATTTATTACATGAATTGCGTGCGAATCTAGCTAGGAAAATCATTCGAGCGTGATAGCGCGTCAACACAAACATCTACACACTTGCGTGTGACGTCAGAGGAGCGATCAGGTGGGAACCAAAGTCGAGCGTCTGGCGAAAGTATA
>UXGC01001886.1:0-15884 GCA_900480045.1 Eurytoma adleriae | reverse complement strand
CGTTTCTCCTACAAAAATAGGACACCCTCCTAAACGAAAAAGGAGAAACTCCTAAACGAAAAGGAAAAACTTCTAAAAGTAAATTGACCTTCCTTTGTAGGAGCTTTTCCTTTTTCGTTTAGGAGGCTTTCCTATTTTTGTAGTAGAAAGTTTGTAGAAAAAATTTCATATAAATTTTTAGGAGTATCTCCTCAAATTTTAGGAAAGTCTCCTCAATTTTAAGGAAAGTCTCCTAGATTTTTCTATCAGTGTAATATATCTTCAAAATTTAGTGGTAATCTTCTTTTATACTTAAAAAACCATAAAGAATTTTTACAATGATAATTAAAAATATCAATTTTTTAAATGCGACGACACATTCCCTTTAACCAAGTAATTTATTTCCGAAGCCCGCGTTAATTCAAAAGTGCTTAGTAACGCGAGCGCAAGTGAACGTAAAAATAACTTCCACCTCGAGCACCGAGATAAATTAACAGTAGATTTTTAATAGTGCGCACGGCCATCAAGCACTCGGTTACAGCGACACAATTTATTACGGCAAGGGAAGAGGCCGAGCGCCCGGCAAATAATAGAAATAACAAACAAAGAGGGCCGAAGAGCAAACAGCGCTCCGGCGTACGCATTAACTAAATATTATTCAAATGGACGGCGAAAGGAGGGCGAGGTGAAAAAAAAAGAAGACGACCAGCCCGAGAAAAGCCGGCCAGTCATAACTTAAAAACTCGTGCGGGAATCTCTCGAGAAAGCGCCTATCATCGCTCGTGCAAAAGAGGAGCGGGGACAATGGGTGTCGCGCCGCGGCGAAAAGGAGGGACGCTACGGGAGTCAAGACGGTAATCGGCCACATCGGGCACAAAGGTCAAAATTAACCTGCATTAGGATGCGAGCGAATGACAAGGCATTAGAGGTAGCTGCGCAGCTAAAGAAAGGTGGGGAGACCCCGCGCGCACTCGAGCTTTCTTCTTTATCTGTCGTTCCCCTTTCCTCTGCGGTCCGCGCCGGCCGTTCCTCTTTCTTCCGCGCTGGTCTTCGATTTTATCAAGTTTCGTAGTTTCTTTTTTCGTCTGTCTTTGGGGCTTGCTTCGCGGTCGTATATCTTCTATCTGATTGACTTTTTCTTTATTTCGCGGCGGAAATTTTGCAAGATTCCTATTGATTCGATGATTTCTGCTATTTTTTGCGTATCGCTGAATATGAAATTAAGTTTTTTGAATGATAATGAAGAGATTATATTATATTATATTTTGTTTTTTAAATCCATTGATTTGGGAATGTCACGTTTTGAATAATCAGATACTAAATTATCCTTTTTAAAACTTCGGTAGATAGACAGAAAATAATAATATTCAGTCATAATTAATAAAATTTTACTCGACTCAGCAATAAATTAAATTCTTAACAAAGTAGCGGAATGGTGTATTCAATTTAATTTAAAGAATTTATGAAAGGCCAAAAAAGTAAAATAATTGCTAATCTTTTCGTACCCACAGCTAATTATAGACAGACATATATAATTATGCGATGATTTTCCACACTTGAAATTTTTATTTAAAGAAGAAACTTGGAAATTCAAACAAGAATCTTGGAAAAATTAGTAAATTTTTCATAAAATTATCGGTGATTTTAGGGGAAAAAATTAAAAATTAAATTAAATATAAGGAGTGAGCAAATATCCCTAAAGAACGCACTCTAACACTCAATAGTACTGAAGTTAGAAGGTTTTGATTTGATCCTTTTTTTTAACAATATAATAAAGAATAATAAAGTGAACAGCTGCATCTTAAATAAACCTTTCATGCTACACAAAGAGAAGCATTGAGCGTATATGCAAAATAAGTATGAACAATAACCATGGTTTTAAAAATTTTAGTAATTTTTAGAAAATTGATGCTAACTTTTATATTATTTTAAGTCTTTCTATCATGTTTTTCAGTTTTGCATTGTAGTATTTTCACCATCATTATTACATTGCTTTAAATTCAAGTGAAGAAATTTTTTGCACTGAAATTTTGCAAGTAAACCTAAAATCATCTCCAATTATTTAAACACAAAAAATTTCCTTACAATAAGTGTTTAATCATCCACTCCGCTTCTTCAAAAATCCAAAAAAAGAAGAAAAATCGCCCAATCAGCGGATCGCCTCGCCCACGCAGTCGGTCGGTGCATCCTCGCGGCGTCGCTCCCCTGCCCAGCGGGCGACGTCGATCGGAGAGCGGCGAAAAAGGCGAGCTCGGAGCGCCCGGCACACTACACACGGAGGCGCGCGGAACGCGAGCGAAAGAGATACAAAAGGGAGGCTCCGCGAGGGACCGGTCGCCTCTTCCCACGGTGCTACCGGACCGGTCAGCAGATGACATCAAACTCGGCGCACACGTGTCGCGCCGCGCGGCGGATTTTTAGCCAGGCGAAGAGAGAGAGAGGGGGGGGACGTTAGGTGTGGCCGTGCGCGGACATCACGCATCACCTGCTGCGGGCACAAGGGGTTGGGACGCGGAGTTGAAAATTCGCAGGGGGTCTACGCCGAGTCGAGAGGAGCTCCGCGCTCCTCGGCTGGTATACTTGCGTGGATCGGCCGCCACGGACTCGTGATTAAAACCGCACAGGACTTTTCGCGGGGATGCTCATTTTGACGGCTTTACGGTGTTCGTTTGAACTTACTTTTTTAGGATATACAGAAGATTTCTTTTGCTTTTTCAGATTTTTGTCGTGGAAATTTTTATTTAGAAACTCACTATATCGTCGCTTCCTACGAAGACTAACGCATTTCAAAAAAGATATATTTTAATTTGCTGTTTTTAGAGAATCAGAGTGAAATAAATGTGTCTAAGATCTGAAAAACTCGTGGTATCATTGATATGATACCCTATGTTTATCAGGTTATGGAAGAGTTTATTTTGATTTAGTGCTTTAAAAATGACAAATTAAAATAGGCCTTTTCTGAGATGTGATAGTCTTCGTAGGAAGCGACGATATATTCGAAGGGAATCAATTCTTGCGGGACATATTGAAACTTTTTAAATATTTTTTGTTGTTTTTTGTTTTTAATTTATCGTTTTCTGTCAACACATTCGTAAATTGTCGTTACTTTTACTTTGTTGTTTAACATCTTACTACATTGTCACTTAGAGGATGTACCGCAAGAATTTGTTCCGGTCGAGTATTTGTGAAAAAATTTCCATTAAAAAATGTTAATCAAAGAACAAGCTTATATTACTTTATGAAAAATATTATTGGTGTCTTAATAAATCGTTAATTAGTGAATTAGTAATAAATATCGACATATAAAGATTTAAAGATTTAAAAGAGCGAAACATATTACTAATTGCTGGAGTGAACATTTGGAAATAAAAAAGTGAATAAATATTAATAAAAGTAGAATATATTCTTAAATTTTAATGAATTTTTTTAAAATTTATAAATCTTATTCATCAAACTACACCCTCATACGCATTGCATAAGCAGATACATTATCGAATGGTGTCAAAGTAAGTCAACAGGTGGCGTTTCACTTGCAAAACTAGCAAGTGATTAGATGTTAGCTCGATTAATATCTGCGACCTACAAGAAAGATCAGACAAATTCGATTCCTACGTTTTCGAGAAGAAGTAGTTTTAAGATTTGCTTCAATCTGTAAGATCGAAATCTACAATTTCAAGTAAACTGGTATACAGGAAAATTTAATCATTACAAGCTTGTCAATATTTACTTTTCTTTCATTTTCTTTCATTTTATTTTCTAGCAACTTTTTAAAAAAGTCAAGCTTACTGCGTAATAATTAGTACTTATTGAATTAATAATTAGTATAGCAATTTTTCATAAATTTCATCGCAAATTTTCATCAAACAATTTTCTTTATGCATATGTTTGAAAATAATTGTGAATTGATGCAATTTAGTTTGGTTAGTCTATATTAGATGGTAATGATGGTAGTAAATTATTGTGATGTATGGGATCGTTATGATATTGCGCAATGCAATAGACTCACCGTGAAAGCGACTGGATTTAAATGAGCGTTTTTCATAAACGATTCACGAGGTTGAACATGACTTACCTGAAACAAAAATAAAGTATTTTTACGTTACTTTCGCAATTTCTAACAAATTTATTATAATTTATCACAGTGTGGACGAAAAAATGCTTAATTAATTATAATGATTTATCGCAAAGTATTGCTGTATTACTCATGTCAAGTCAAACAGACAAATCTACCTCGTTTTCTAAAACTGCGTAATTATGCTAGTAATTTGTAAAGGCATAATAAAAAAACATTTGTCCTGATTGAGCAGCCAAAATTTATTATACAGAAGGTGCGATATGTCAAAGTTAATCACCTAAGCGACATGGTCTCGGGACCGGCTATAAATCGTCGGCTATCGAAATTGGCAAAGTAATTCGAGTCCCCATAATGGGAAGCCAACAAAAAGAGGCCTGCAGACCCGACCTCCGTCGCTGGCACAAACAACTTTTTTTATTCGCACGTAATACATTAAATTTTAAAAGGTTACATAAAACCGCCGTTTCGCAAAAAAAAAATAGACGCGATACCCGCGATATTAACTACAGGAATAAATCCTTGCGATAGCGGGATATTCCGATAATGGAATACGGACAACGATTTATAAATTAAGCGGGCCGCAGAAATCACGCGCTGACCGCGAAGCTGGGATAGGAAAGGAAGTACAGGCACTATAAATGCGTAAAGTAGTTTTCAAGTTGATAAAAATGATTAAGGTGGTATACTTTTATTCAGTTAAATTGCGCTTACTGTAAAGATGAAACATTGAAGTAAGTGGCTAATTCACTTATTTTGCCGAGTTCATTTATTTGTTATAATCACTTACTCTAAGTAAAAAGGGGTAGGTGTCTTTTTAAGCCAAATATGTGAGTATTTAGTTTTTTCATACAGATCTTTTTTAAAAAATTACTTACACTCTTTGATAAAAATTATTGTGTTCGGTAATTTTGAAATTGAGTGTCTTGTTTGCTAAAAAGTAACTAATACATTATAATGAACTTGATCTCACGATTACTAGTTAGAAAGTCATTGAATGACTTTTTCAGAAAATTCATCAAATATTTTGATAGCGGATCTTAGCACCTCGTCATCTATAAATTTGATTTTTTATTCCCTAAACTTATGGTATCATTGGTACAAAAACTACGTATTGTAAAATGTCTTCCAAAATAGTACCTTTCTAAAAATAAAAAGGAAATGACAACTTTTTTTAAAGCAAAAAAGAAATTACATCTTTCTTAAAAGAAAAACACTTTTTGAACCCACGCGGAGAAAAAAAACAATAAAACTTGTAAGACTTTAACCTTGCTTTTTTAATCATATCTTATATGAAAACAAGGATGCGTAGGATTTACATGACTCGAGTAATTTATTTTTTTTTTAAATTACTTTGTTGTCACGCAAAAATTACATGACAAACACTAATTAATTTGATTCAACATCATGCTTATCGTATTTCAAATTAATAAACTCAACTGTTTTTTTCTCTCGTGCAAAGTGAAATTACATCATTTTTGCTTTAACCATCGATTTGATACAGCAGCTTCCTTCAAACCTAAGGTAATAAGAGCTCGAATAAGAGCTTTAATACAACCCGGTGTAAAATATTACCCCTGCAATAAATGTGACATAATAAGTGCTCAAAGTATAATGAATTTTCAAATCTCGAAAAGACGTACAATACACTGATAGAAAAATCTAGGAGAATTTCCTTAAAATTGAGGAAACTTTCCTAAAATTTGAGGAGACTCTCCTAAAAATTTATAGGAAATTTCGTATACAGGTGTTTCTCCTACAAAAATAGGAAAGCTTCCTAAACGAAAAAGAAAAAGCTCCTACAAAGGAAGGTGAATTTCCTTTTCGTTTAGGAGGTTTTCCTTTTTGTTTAGGAGTTTCTCCTTTTTCGTTTAGGAGGGTATCCTATTTTTTCAGCAGAAACGCCCAATACTCGAAAAAGAAGAACTTCCTGTAACTTTTAGGAGAGTTTCCTAAATTTTCTATCAGTGTATAGAATCCGTAAAACCGCGATCATAGCGTACTTATAAGCGGCCAAGGAGGAAGGAGACGGGCGCGCGAGAGCGAGACGGATAGCGTGCAAAGTATCCCACGACGATGCGAACACGCAAAATTAGCATACTAGGAGACGGCCGGAGGAAAAATGTCAGCGCGAACCGTCGGCGCAACACGTTTCCGTGGGCGATCCGGGTTATATGCGTGCCTTCGTGTTTTCATCCTTCTCCTCCCCCTCCCCTCCCCCCGCCGCGTAAAACACAGCTCGGTCCGCGCGACTCTCGGGCTCCTCTTCCTCCTCCCTGGCGCGGTGCGTGCACCTGACTTGGAAGTGTGGCCGCCCACGCGATCGCCGCGGCCACGTGATTCCATTTTTTTCGCGGGCTTTGATCTATTCTCGCGCGCTGGTACAAGCCGGCGCGTTAATACGATAAGTGGCTTTTGCGGGGGACGCCTTGAAATTCTGAATTTAGCGTATATACCTAAGAGCGAGGCATTTGGTTTTGCGAGAGATGTTTTTAAAAAGTTTAAAGGAAAAATTTTTGTTTTTTTAATGGATGGACGATAAGAAGACTTTAAAGTGGAGCGAACAATGTTTCGCATTTGCGTAACGTTATGCATGTGTAGCTTTACAACTGCGATCGGGCCGATATGCCGGCCTAAATGCTCGGAGAAACTGCATCGCATGCGGAGCTATTTTTAAGGAAATTATTTATTTGCATTCGCAGCGGAAATTTCTGATAATTAATCGAGAATTTACTTTGAGTATGTAGTCCAAGTATTGGTTTAAAAATCAGCTGGAATCATTTTTCAATATTATAAAAGGTTTTATTCTCGACACAATCGCGGTGGTTATTTTTTTACTTTAAAAGCAGGGCAATAGTGGTATTCGATTCCTTATGTTTCTTTCGCGTTTGCGATAAAATGTATTGACGTCGAAAATAACGTGGTAATGTTTTATAATCAAATTTGATGTAGTTTTCTATATTCGTATTCAACTGTGTATAACTTTTGAACCAATAGAGATTTTTTATCGCAAAAACTCTCAAATTGTTAATCTTTTTTTCTTCTTTAATTTATGTTTTTGAAGGACTCTAGGTTTCATGTGAGCAAAGTTATGGTCAAATAATGAAATATCATGTTTTAGAGAAAAATAAATTTATAAGGGACTTGCTGTGTCGATATAAGAAAACCGTCCTCAAAATTTCAGCAAAATTCCTTATCCGGATCTGAAACACTCCTAGTAATTATTACAATACATTCTGCTGGAACGTTTTTGTCTATAACTACTCATTCCTTACTAAAAAAGAGAATCCTTACTAAAAAAGAGAAAGCTATTGATTTTGATTAGTCAATTTGACGTGGAGATTTGAAATTTGATTGGCTTTCAGATTGTGACGTATTATGACGGAAATTTGGCGCGAAATTTTGAATATCATTTTATCATTTCATTTTTACAGCGCGCATTTAGACTTCTATAGTAGCTTAAAAAATTGATTCCGCATCAAAGAAAATTCGAACTCACTTCATGGCGCGAAATTCGAATCACTCGTCATCATTACACATCGAAAAATTGTCATACTCCGAAAAAATTGTTCACCCAGACGGCCAGCCTCAGCATCCCCGCGCAGCTCTCGGTGCACTCCTATATACCTACACCAATACACCCGCGCGGCTCGGGCACGGCACGCGAGCGGCGCTATCGCGCGCGAGAGTTCCGGTGCGCGGCTCGTGCGCCGTGTCGAACCAGGAAAGGCTTTTACGCGGAGCGGCGATTCGCCGATTAGGAAAAATTCCATATAATGTCTGTTCGCGAGAGGCGAGCTGGTGGCTCGTGCGCTGCCCGGCTCCGTTGCGCAACCCTCGCACGCGCGCGCGCGCCTTTTTTCCCCGGTGCGCCCTATGTAACGCCGTGCCTTTTTCCCCCGGCGGTGATCGCGCGCGCATTCCTAACGCCGCGCGGGACGTACACGCGCTTCGCCGTGCGCGCGCGCAAGCCCGCTCCTACTCCGCGGAGTCGAGCATTGCGTTCGGCGCAATTTTTGCGTGTCGCGGCTTAGCTTGATGTAGACGGATAAGGCTTATCGGCGTTTTTACGGCTGGCCGGGATCGGCTTCACTTTCGTTTTTATGCGAGGCCTTGCGAAAGCTCGGGATCATTTCGTTAGCGGAGTTACGATGAGAAATGGGTTGAGAAAAATTAGCGGCGTTTTTTTAAGGAAGGGGAGAACTACTTGATCTTGTAGTTGTATTTGTAACGGTATTAAGTATGATCTTTGAAGCGTGCGTTAAAATTAGAAAATTAATTAAGTTTTATACTGTCATTCATATTAATGAAGAAAAGCTGATTTCAATTTAGCCGCGAAAAACAATATGTTATATAGGCTCTTTACGAAGATTAGTATGAATCGCCCGAAAAAAGTACTATCAACATTACACCTCTGGTTAAATTTAAAATTAAAAAACGTTAAATTAAACCAATCGCCATGATGTAGACTCTTAGAAATTTTATGAAATATAAAGTCTGAAAAAATTTTGTGAAAAAATTCTCGTTTTCTTTGGTTTAGTTTAGTCTAATTTACTGGTTAAACGTCTTGAGCAGGTCCCACTGTTTGATTTCTTAATTATTTTCAATGTCTTCTATGTCTATAACTCATGAATTTTTATGGATAAAACTTACTCCTAATTCATTACTTCTTATTGAGAAAAGATAGTTTAAAGGATTTCTCATTGTCAAATTTGTGAGTAAATCACACTTATGAATAATTTAAAGTCTATTTATAAAATTTACCGATTATTAGTAAAATGATACTTCACAAATATTGTAGTTGAATAGTAAAATAAAAGTCGAATTCTTTAAATTAATATGCTCAATTGAAAATTTACGATAATTAGATTAAGTAATTTTGATAGTTTATTTACTATTCTCTGATGTATCGGACTAATGTCTGAAGGCCTTCCGAATTTCCATCTGATTTTTTACGTAGTGATATGACATTTAAGGTAAATTTTTCAAATAATTTCAATACAAATATTATTTAGTAATCTCCAGGATTATCCTAATCTCGATTGTTAAAAGGTTCACAATTCAAATCATTAATAACCATTAGTGCTCAAAATACTCGAAGAAGCACCTACAAATCTCCAAATAAAATAGGGGACCCCCTCGCGCTCGGAGGCTGAATCCCATTCAGCCAAGGCGAGTAATGCGTGTATCGCACGGGACGCAGAAGTTGGGACGGCGGCGTCGCGTCGGGTGCCCCTACCGCGGCCGTCGTCGCGGCCTGCGCGCGCGCGCGCGACTTGCGCTCGACTTATCTCGGTGCCCCCACCCCCGCCGGGGGGGAACCCACCGGCGGCGTTAGAACGGGCGTTAGAGTCAGGCCATTGGCTCCCGGCCGGAGCGCAGAGGCCGGCCAATCCTGTTTTACACCGCGGGGCGTAGCGCGCGCGCCAAGAGAGACGGAGAGGCAGACGGGGGATCCCCCCTACGCTACTACTACCGCTCCGCTGACCGTCTAGACTTGGCGCGCACTCGACAGAGTGAGAGAGAGAAGTAAAAAGAGAGTGAAAGAGAGAGAAAGAGGGAGAGATAAAAATAAAGTGGGAGAGAGATAGAGTGCGAGAGAGAGAGAGAGAGAGAGAGAAACAGCAAGAGAGATATATATATATGTATATAGAGAGAGAGTACGAAAGAGAACGAGATATATAGAACTCGAAAGATAAAGAGCGAGAGAGCGAGAGAGATAGAACAAGAGATATAGAGAGAGAAAGAAAAATTGAGAGAGAAGAGAAATTGATTCACAAAGTAGTGGGCGAAGGGATGCGTTCCTTCCTTTAATCGGCATAAGGACCAGACCCTCTATGTGTGCTTTCCATTCTTTCCCTTTGCCGTCTGGTGTGCGTTTTAACAGCATGGATTTTTTTCTTTTTACTATTTGTAATAGTGACTGTTTACCTTATAGTTGCTGTACAAATCTTAGGGTAAAATAAACAAATTTTGCTTTTTTTATTTTTGTCGTTGAAGAAAATTAGTAATGCCAAGTAAATATGTTTAAAGTCTGTCTGTAGTGATGCCAACTAAATATGTGTAAAGTCTATTAACTAAATAATTTCTTACTAAACTTTTTTTTAAATCTAGCATATATTTTATCGGTTTCAGAGAAATATTTAGTTGATTCAAATAAATTATTTAGTTGAAACGGCTAATTTTTTTCAGTATAATAAAATATTTATGATAGAATGATAATTACTTTAAAAATTTATCTACTTTTATGATTCTAGATTACTGTGAAAAACAATTTATAGCAAATTTTCCTATAAATCATTTTCCAGCAGAAGTATATTATGACTTTTTCTTCGTGATAAGAGATATTTTATAATTGAAGTTTACATAGTCGCTTTTAATTATGAAACGGAGTGACTATTAAAAAATTCGATTAGAAGTCCGTTACACTAGCAGCAAAAAATAATCGAGATAAAAAATTATATTAGAGGATAGGAAGGAAAGTTATAAAAAACTTGAATATGTAAACGGAGGCAAAAAATTAAAAATGCATCGAGCCTCAATTAATTCCAATTAGGTTAATAATAAAAAGAAGCCACGAAAATGTGTAGGTAAATAATTCGAAAATTTAATTGATAATATTTTAGCTAAACAGCCTCGTCGAGTTTATCGAATAAAATTATCGCATATTGAGTAACCTGCAGCATCAATGGTAGGCGTTACCCTTCCACGGTCGGCTCTTCCTTTTTCGTTTCGGAGCGACTCCAAGACACGGAAAGCTGAGAATCAATATGCAAAAGGAGCGAAAAGCGAATCCGTGAACTGAAAACCACTCAATCAAACGCGATATTAAAAGAAGCTACAGAAGCCTTTTTGCTCCTCTCTCTCTCTCTCTCTCTCTCTTACCTTCCGCAGTCGTCTCTGCTCCGCTTTTGGCTTCGCGGCAAGTGCACACCGTGGAAACCCGACAGCCGACACTCCGAAAAGCAAAAGTAAAAGGGAAAAAACGCCCGTGAACTGAAACCCACTCGACCAAAAACGACGTCGAAAAGAAGCTACAGAAAATCGTTCACCTCTCCCGGGTAAAAACCGCAGGGAAATAAAAGTGAAAACTGGATTGAAAAAGGGCGACGGCCGCGAAAAACGAAAAGAGGCGCGTTCGCGCGCAACGCATATATATATAAATCGAAAAGCAAGTAGACCAAAAAAAAAAGAGCGCGGGGGGGGAGGAAAGAAGCATATCGAAAACCTGCGCTCGCGCCAAACGGCAAAAAAGGACGAGCGCTCGACGAGAGAGAGAGAGAGAGAGAAAGAGAGACGGGGATAGAGGGGGAGGTGGATATGGAGAGCAGAGCGACGAAGCGCACGAGCAGGAGAAAGACAGAAAGGGAAAGATAGGTACGTACAGAGTGAGAGCGAAGGAGAGGTACATTTATATATAAAGTAAGAGAGAGAGAAAGAGAGATGGTTAGATATAGATATATACATATATACGTATAAAGAGAGATATAGTTAGAGACATACGTATATACGTATACAGAGAGAGAAAGAGCGAGAGAGCCGCGAAGCGGCCGAACGGGTCCCGAACCGGCGTCTCTCTCTCTCGCGCTCTCGGCGGAGATAGGGGGGCCCCGGAGCTGCCGCTGGACCCAGCCTCAGCGCCGGCTCGGCCGGGGCCTCCACCTCAGTCGTTCGCCGCCGCTCTCGGGAGCGAGGCCCCGCGCGCGCTCGCGCGCGAACAGATCGGACCGCTCTCCCGCGCGCTCGCGAGGACAGTGATGGTTGCGACGCGTGTGGCCGGGTCGCCGCTTGATGGATCGGCCCTCGAGCGCGATCCGACCGGGCTCCCTCGATCGCGAGAGATCGATCGGCCCGGTGCGACGGAGGGACGAGTGTCTCCCCCCGGGGGTGAGGAGCGACGCGGGTAACTATGTACGTCGGGTGGAGGATACGCGGTGGTAACGAGTGCGCGGAAAAGCGGAGGCGGGGGCGTGGAGATAGTGGAGATGTGTGCCGGGGCGCGCGGAGACATCGACGGCTGCACAAGTGTCGGAGCGGCGGCGGCGACTTCGACGCGCACCTGCCGGTAAGTTTCGCCCGATAATACGTATGCACGCCGGCGCGCGTTTCGCCTCTCCTCGGCAAACACTCGCGTGTTTCCACCCGGGGGAGAGAGATTTATTTTGCCCGAGGAGGAGCTCTGCCTGCCTCGCCTTTTTTTTTCCGCCTTTTTTTACCTCTCCGGGCGACGCGAGCCGCGTTTGATACTCGACTGCTTTAACGAGCGACGATGTACGCGGCTCGGCGTTGATTTACCTCGTTCTTTTGCGTTTTTTTGCGCGCGCGACTGTTTTTTTTCGGGGATCTGTCCACGTGCGCTGAAACACATGATTTAGCGCGCGAGCGATCCTATCGGCGCGTAAGGTTTTGCCGAGAGCTTATTAGGAGGCTTTGAGTTTCTCATTAGCATCCGCGTCGATTTGCATCGCGGACTTTTTGCGCGTTTCGCGCGTTTAACGGAAATTAGCGGGAGCTTTTTGCGTTAAAAAAAAAAGCAAGCGTTCCGATGACGAATAATTACGTGAGACGAATAAACCGAGTTCGGAGGTGCTTAAAAGGAATTCGACTTGATATTCATAGAAAAGGAGCCGAGTGGGTTAGATTGCGACACGGGATCATTTTCGGTCGGTGTGTATCGGCGATGCTCTCCTATGTCACTGGAGGAAGGCACTCATTAAAATGCGGCTTTCTTGTATTATAATTGATCCCCCCGGCGTTAATGGATTCCGCGAGCGCGCGGCGGCGGCCAACCGGCCGTCTTAACAGACAGTCGGGATACGATCAAAAATTCATAACGCTATATTGACTGACGTTTCCTCTATCGTCCTCATCGCTGCCCCATGGGCTTTACGAAAACGCGCGCGGCCCCGCGCCTTGACTTTCGTCCCGCATTCATGAGGGTGTCACCTGTCACTCGGATTTCTTTCTTTTGTAAATTCCCTCGGCCGTAATCCCGTCGCTAGATTTTCCACACCTCCGAGCATTAATTTGTTTACCTTCGAAGCTGGGGAATTATTGAAAAACAAGTTGAAGAAGCGAAAAGTGACTCACTTATTATTAATTAATGCGTGGAGAAAAAAGCATTGAGTAAAAATGTTGGTACTTATTTTGATGAACTGACTGTCCATTGTGTACAATTGAATTAATGAAAAATGTGTATACTAAAAGCAAGTGTTTATCCGTTATAAGAAATACTTCAAGTTTTTAAACGTATAACTGACCAGTTACTTTAAAAAATAAATTGTACAAACTTAATTAATTATTAATTTATTATTGTTTGGTCTTCTTTTTTAATTGTTATATTCTGGCACATAATATATTTTATGTTAATTTATATAGTGCTGTTTTTTCGAAAGAAGAAAAAATCATTACGTTAGAATTGGTAAAATCATTGATAGGTTTACTGAACAATTGATAGAATCCATGTCTCGTGTGTATACTTAAGACCCTAATAGGGCGATTAAAAGTTGTTAAAATGTCGTTACTATAAAAACTTTGTCAATTGATCCTCAAGTAACTAATTCACTTTGAATGAATTATAAGAAAAATGGCGATTGTTTCTTCCCAAATATGCTGGAAATCTAAGAAATAATACTTATTTTATTATGAAATTTCATAAGATTTTTCTAAAATTAATGAGAAACTATTACAATTCCTCCATTAACTGTCAAAATAACAAAATACTAGCACAATTTTTAGTAAGATTTTTCACACACTCTTCACTATTTTCAAAAATTTTAAATCGTTTCTTCATTCAGGTGCTTTTTACTCAAAAACCTAATTTTTTATTTTTGGTCCTATAGACTTTTGAAACGTTGAACCGGTATTCTATGTAAAAAACAAAAATCTTTATCAATTGTACAATATATATATTTTGAATCTGTTTTACAAAAACATGAACCTTTTTTTCAAAAGTGCATTTAGCAAGCTTCTTGCATAAAAATTAAGAAAAAGTCAAGTGCTATGTTTACTATATACACCCTAGTAAACCTGAATATATAGCAATTGCCTCCAAAATTATTTCTACAGTCGATAGTACAAAGTACTAGCAGTTACAGTAGTTTTCTTATTTTATAAATTTAAGGGTTTTATCCATTTACAAAAGTTTTGTACAAAATATTGAAATAATATATAACGAAGTGTCGCATAGCGGAGAAATGAATTAGTGGAAATGAATTAAGATATCTTTTAAAAGTTTCTTAAACACAGAACTAGATTGAATTTCTTCAGTATTTACATTAAGTTCGTCTTGAGCATGTCTGAGTCTTATAGTAAAAGTAATGAAATTTATAGTAAATTTTACAACACAGATATAGAAAAAACTCTTTTCCTTCCTTAACAACTCAAGAATAAAAGTTGCTTCTCACAAGAATGTTCATTTAACCCCGTATGTAACTGCACCAAAAAAGAAAAAAAAAACCAACATTTCATCTCAGCCGTCGCTAAAAACCCACCTCAACCCCACTTCGAACAGTACAAACCATCGATAAACAACGCGCCGAGGGAAAAATAAAGGCGTCGTTAGTCGCGATCGCGAGTTTTCCATCGGCGCGTAGAGGCGGGTCGTTTCAAAGGAGCGCGAGTGGAAAGTGGCAGTTGCGCGCGCCGCGATGCAAAGTAGACGACCGTAGCAGAGCGGCGAGGGACAAATAATGAAAAGTCGGCGCTGGAATGATGCCCGACGCCCACGCGGCCGGCCGATCGCGCGCGGCCCACGCACACCTCCGGACCTGTCGCGACCGTTTCAGCGGGACACAATGATTCCCGGCCCGAATGACAATCCCCCAAGCTTTCTTACTTGCTCTCGCTCGCGCGCCCCGAGCGAGCGATGGATTCATAAAGCGCGGGAGATCGAACTTGATAGGTGGAGGCTTCGAGCACACTGTCCCTCGGGATAGTCGTTCGAGAGTGCACGAATTACCCTCCTGCGATTGATTTATTATGAAAATTTATGTGGAAGTTGGTGGGTGTTTTTTTGGCGGCGGTTTAACTTTTTGAAGTAAATGCATTTCCGGCGTTGATGAATTTCCTGTTCACTCTTTAATCAGCCGCGTTACGCTGTAACAGTTCAAAAAAGTTTCTATCTCGTGTTTTTAGTAAAAGAAATTTTAATCATGTCTTGTAAAATAAATATGTGTGGATAATACATGATTATTGTAAATTACGGTTGTAGCAAATGTTAATAGTAAATTTTAAAATATTTTTTTTACAAAAATGTCTTAATTTAAAGATTTCATATATATATAGAAAAATTTTTTCATGAGATGTGGTGATTAAATAATTAATAAAGAAAAAGGTAACTAATTTCACGTAACTGAAGTTACTGTATAAGAGGATTTAAAGATTTTTCTTATTCTATATTATGAAGGAAATTGAGACTTGAATCTTCTTTTCATTCTCTCTGCCTGTTTTCTTGAGATTCGGGAGATTTAATCAGTAATTCAAAAAAAGCATTTAGACTTCAGATTATCTTCTATAGATGTCTATAATCTACAGGTTTATAAGGATTTATATTTATATCTATAGATTACTTTGACCGTTGAATGAAATAAGGTTTGACGTTATATTACGTTCTCTAAAGAAATTTTTTATAATCCAGTAGTTTTTTTAGTGCAATTTATAAATAAATTAGAAAATTTACAAAAATTAAATTTTATTTACATAGTAAAATTTAATGAAGGTGTTTTAAATTTTACTTTTATTTATTCTATCTTTAGTGAGAGAAAAGCTTATTGTTACTAAACAAATCTTACTTAAATCAAGTAACATTTACTTGGATTAAAGTGATATTTAC
>UXGC01001885.1:0-15897 GCA_900480045.1 Eurytoma adleriae | reverse complement strand
AATTGGTCAATTTATGGTCAATCGCCTTCTTTATTGACCAGTTATGGTCAATTTATGGTGAATTTTCTACCAGGGTGGGAAAAATTAGTATAGTGCCTACTAATCAGCGCAGAGCCCTGGTAGAAATTATCGACCTGTTGACCAATGGTTGGCCAACAAATTCACTAAAAGCGTCTATACGTCTGCCTAACCGCTGGTAAGCATTTTTACCAGGGAAACTTCACTTTTATTAAAATTTCATGGACAATATAGTGAAAGTAAAGAAAAGTAAATATTGAGATCGGGTATAGCAAATTTTGGTATTTTTTATGTGCAAATGGCGGACTACCTGGAATCATTTGTATTAGGTACATATTTAACGTTCCTTACTTATCTACAAAGAGAGAAAAACCATGCAATTGTAGTACCTATGAATAGTAATGTACTAAATTAGTATAAAATTAGCATAATGTTGTAGCATCTACTCATGCAATAGTAGTACGAAATTTACAGAGTTTATTATAATGGCAGAGGGCACTATAATTAAAAAGATTGATACATTAATTCACTTACCAATAAAATTATAGTACATTACGATACAAGTGCGGTAAAGTAGATTTTCGTCTCGTGTGATGTTTACGCCCGAGCGAAGCGAGCCTAAATATTATATTATTTATAGCCTAAATCGTACTTTACGTGACTAGGGCAGAAAGTAGAAGTTTTCTGCACTGCGTGTTCATGAGCCCGAGGCGAAGCCAATAAAGTTTCGCAATCGGCGCAGTTTACAATTTATGGTAAAAGCTAACTAAATCGATCTTATATTTGTTAGTCTTTTTTCACTTTCTATTAAATTATAGTATTCGGTGCACACATTTCATACATTTTAATGTCATGTATATCTAAATTTATTACAAATTTACTAACGATTTATACCATAACACCAAAATACCTCCGCACACTTTATTTAAATACGTACGAGTTTGTCCTTCGATTAGTAAAAATTAAACTAATTTTTAATGCAAAATTTTTCTCCGTAAAACATAGAGCAAGGGGAGTTTACACGGGGCAAGATGAATTACACGTACAATCAATTTTTTTTTTCCTTTTCAATTTTTTAGGCGCCTCGAACAGAACGGCATCACCGAGATACCCACCAAGGCGTTCTCACCGTACAGGAAACTCAGGAGGATGTGAGTATTGGCTTTTTTTTTCATCGCCTGACCAAGTCTTCGGGAATAAACAGCCCCGACAAATTGTCTCGTAAAATCTGACTTTTTACGCGCTGCGTGCCTGATGTTTATCGCCTCGCTTAATTAACGCGGGGAACATTTCGAGTGAGGCTTTGACGCTGAAGGATGGGAGACGCAAGATAAAACGGGCGATATTTTAATGAAAAAAAATATGACGTCTTGAAATCGATAAGATAATTTCTTAACTAAAATAACTCGTTTATTAGTGTTTAACGTACACGGTGAACGCCGCTTTCCTGGAATGCATTTAAATTAATATAGTCGTTAGCTCAATGAGTCTTAGGGAAATTAATCAAATCCGAGAAAATTACGGAATATCCACTAATGGGACAGGGAAAAAAGGGCTACAAAAAAACTGAAATTTTAATTCTTGAAAATTTATACCATAAGTAAGTTTTAAAAAAACTTGGAATGTTTCTACAGGAATATCAAAATAGAGTATTTCAATTATTGTAAAACTTTTTACACGCATTTAATAATGTGCTGATTTATATATTATGCAATAAAGGAGTAAATATACAGATTGGTCCCACGGGTGGGTTCGTTGCTCGAGAGAATAATCGACTTTATTTCTGACTTGGATATACTAACTTTAGTGTCGATAGCCATTGTCAATACTTAATTGATATTGGAAACTGGAACAGACAGAAAGAAGCAGAGTATTTTTAATTGCCATTTTGTGTTCGTCTCTTCTTATTTCTTATAAACTATTTTACTTCTTCCTTGATCCACTCGGTGATAAAGAATTTATTTAAAATACGAAAATAAACTAACAAATTAATAATTTTTCAGGAACGTAGATTTAGAAAATAGAGGAAAATAGATAGTATACCTTTTCTGGAATCGAAGCGACCTACTTGATTTCATAGTAATTTTTGCAATAGATATTTTTTGAGCGTTTTATTGATAACGTGAATTTAAATTCAATAAAAAGTAGTTAGCTAATTTCTCCCACCTGATAAGATCTAAAAATGCTCTTCTAATTAAAATTTTTTCATAATTTCTTATAATTTATAATATAACTTAATTAACGTTTTATTAACCTACATTGTCAACTTTTGAGTTGACATTAATTTGCAGAGATATTGACATAACGTGACCTAGTGAGCAATTTTGGAGATCATATTATTACAATCTTTAGTGAAACTTACTTTAGACGGAATTCTGGAAAATTTGAATTTAAAGGAATATTATAATCACTATTGAAACATATATTAATTTTATCTAAAAATTAAATCACTACTTAAAAAATAGTAATTTACTTAAAAAACTTAAATTAGAAACTTAACTACTAAGTACTTTACTAAGTAACTTAAAAAAGTAAGTTACTTAGTAAAGTAAGTTACTTAAAAAATAGTAATTTTTCTCAGTGTTGCAAAAGTACCATTTCCATTTGAGGTCAATGAAATAACCACTACGTTTGAACAGAGAATAAACAAAATTAACTTCACATTCGTTCTCTTTTTTTCCAGTGATTTGAGCAACAACAAGATTCGAAAAGTAGCGGCCGATGCCTTTCACGGACTGAAGTTCCTCGAGTCGCTGTACGTATACACCTTTTTTCCCAAGCGCAAATAGCCAAAGCGTCTTAAAAAAAACGCTTTGCATCTAATAAACGAACCAATAGATCACTTTTCATAAGCGCCCGGCTAATAGATTGACTTTCGATCCTTAGCGTGCTGTACGGCAACAAGATTTCCGAGCTGCCGAGCGGAATTTTCCAAGGCCTAACGAATCTGCAGCTTCTGTAAGTAAACTATCCCCGGCGTCTCTTAATGAAGCTGTTTATTTTCGCTCTCGCAACGGCGACCGTCGCGGAAGTTGATTTATCGTCGCCTCCAAGCGGAGCGGCGTAAAAAAAAGCGCAGTGCAGTAGCCTATATTTCCTCGACTTCTTCGACGGTCCCGTTTTTCTTTCTTTCTTTTTTTTCTTAAATCTCGGGTGTTTGTTTTCCCCCGGATACACGGCACGCCGTTTTCTTCCTTACAGGCTGCTCAACGCCAACGAAATATCGTGCATACGGACCGACTTGTTTCGCGACCTCTCGAGCCTGACGCTTTTATCTCTCTACGACAACAACATCAAGTCGCTGAGCAACGGGACCTTCGCCAATCTCCGCAACATCAAAACCCTGTAAGTATTGTGTGCCAGGCCGTTTTATCGGGACCCGCCGATCGGAAAAAGCGCGAGAAACGCTCGCTTCTTTTCCTCCTCCTGTGCACGGATTCGCTTCGCTCGTATCTTTTTCTTTGAGCTAAATTCAACGTAAATTAGGCTAACGTACGTATTTACCCGTGATGCATTATAATTTTTGAGGTTAGAAAATTCGTTTAAACAGTTTTTGAATTTTGGCGCGATTCGACCGGATACATTCATCCCTGGTAGAGAAGAAGTATCTTTTATTTTTGAGGTATTAAGAATTAGTGTAATTAATTAAGTAAGAATTAGTTACTTTCTAGCTAATAGATAGCTAATATATCGTTAAAAATGCATTTATAGTAAATACGAATTTTATATACACGAATACTGCTTCAAAATAAAACAAAACAGAACCATAACCTAAAAATATGTACACTTGACGTAGTTTAATTCGGTAACATCCGTTCCGATCGTTCCATTTGTCTAAGTTTTCGGATTGGTTCTCGAGTAACATCTAACTATCATCATTGGTCGATGAGTCATAAGACTAGTGGTACGGATGTTACCGATTTAAGTGTCGCTGAGTGTACTCTGTATAAGATTATAGTAACTTTAAATAAATATCTAATTTATTATTGCAAATTTCATTAATTAAGTGCATGAATAACATTTAATTTAATGTATCATTTTTTATTAAACAAACAAATAAGCAGATTCTAGCCACAATACATTAAAAAACCGTCATGTTTTTAGTAGGAATCCTAACCAGATAATTTCTAGCTAGAAGATGTTTCATTTCTCTACCAGGGCACGAACTAATCTAATTGTGTTTTCAAATGCTGTTTTTTTAAGAGAAGATTTTAATTTTTTATTATTTTATTATTTTGATTTTTTTTATGGAGAGGCTGCGACTACCGTGTGGGCGCCGTGCAAATCACTTTTGATAGCCGCGCGGCGCATGCGCGATCGTTAAAGCCTTGATTTAAGTTTACGCGACGGGCATTTTTTGCGAGATCGGGAGAAATTCGACATAAATTTTGGAGTAAGTGGCATTATTCCGGTGATTTTTCGCGGACGGTTTTATGCAGATCTCACGATTTTTTTTTACGTTACTTGTTACTTACGGCTTCGGCGTTAAAACGCATCGTAAATTAGTCAGATACTTTAAGTTTCGTTCAGACAATAAATACTTTTACGATCGTATATTTGAATTTGAAAAAAAAGTCAACATTGTAAGCCTCGGCGATTCCAAGCAAATAAAAGCGCGACCTTCCTTATAACATAATTTCTCATTAAGAGTAAGGAAAAAGTGACTATTTATAAGTCTAGAAATAAACATCAGTATTTTATGATTACGCGGGGCAAAATTCTCGAAAAAAAAAACATCTGTTCACGGCACTTGTTAACCCTTTAATCAACACCACATTAAGATTTCGTTAATTGCGGCATCTCAAAGTTTGTTTTTATACATTAAATCTTTAAATTTAGATATTTAAAAAAAAATATTGTTTAGTGATTTTTTCTTAATTGTTTTAATTAATCATAAATTTATTTTGCATTATCACAGATTTTTTTACTAAAAGCATGAGATTAATACTTTTTAAAATTTTTTTGATATATTATCTAGTAAGTACTCGAAAAATAAAAAAAAAAATAGCATAATGACTAGTACATTTTTAAATATCACTATAGTTATATTCAATTTGCTAATCACTATTCACTAAGAAAAATAAATAGAAAGATTTACTATAATCCTTGGAAAAATGATAATTTCTATAGTAAAATTAGCCATAATTATGATAATTTTTGTAATAAAACTTGCACATTTTCCAAATTTATCGTAATTTTTCTCATGTTTAATAAATTTGTCTATACTATTATATACAACGTACCAATTTTTTCTATATTTTATTCTATTTTTTTTTATTTTTTGTTGTCCTCTCTTTAGTAACAATTGCAGTAATTTTTAAAATCCGCGTAAAAAAGCGTACCAACTAATTTTACCAGTGTAAGCAACGCGGATGATAAAAGGGTTAACAGTTAGCACTCAGAATGCCTCGCGGCGACCGTTAATTTCCCAAAAGCCCGCGTCCGCGAAAAAAGAGCGAAAGAAAGAGAGGCGCGGGAGGAGCGAGCGTCTCGCATTAAAATGGCACGGTGAACGAGACTCGGCTCGATTCGGCAGGCACTTGGCCCGGAACCCGTTCATCTGCGACTGCAACCTGCGCTGGCTGAGCGAGTACCTGCACAAGAACCCGATCGAGACGTCGGGGGCGCGGTGCGAGTCGCCGAAGCGGGCCCTCAAGCGGCGCATCGACAACATGCGAGACGAAAAATTCAAATGTAAGGGTAAGCACGAATTTCTCTACTACGTGCCCTTTAATTCGGAACACTTGGACGGATAGCGAGATAAAAGCGACGGTTACAGTTGGTGAAAAAAAAAAAAAAAAAATGACATCACGTGTCAACCCACTTACCCCGTAACCCCACCGTATGTATGATACCTGACTGTCGTAGCATCCGTCATTTCGTCACGTCCTTGTTCCGCTTGTATACTTTTGTGTGCATCTCGGGGTCTGTCCGCGGTGTGTCGCCCTCGATTTCCCCGCTCGGTCTTGACAAATTTTTCATTTGATCGATGGACACACTTGACCGGCGCAAAAGTGTTTCTTTCCTTTGTCTCGAGTTATTTTTCTTTATTCTTTTTAAGGAGACGCTTATTCTCCGAAGAGTTTCTGTGACGCGCGTAAAACTTTTTGAATGGCATAAACTGTGTGTTGAGACCGAGTTTTTCTTTCTCATGTACTAACCATTAATGATTTCTCGTAACTCATGAACATATCACGCAACCCCCCGCCCCCATAAAAGTAACTTTTTCTGTTATGAAACTAAAATTAATTGTTTACGAAAAATTGTTACTATTTCAGAAAATAGGGAACTATCACTATAGGTAGACATTACTTGAAATATTTTTTAAATAGTGTACATTTGAAAGTTGTTAAATTTTAAAGAAGAATTAATTGTTGATTATTTATTTAATTATTGAACATTTCAGTTGATTTAAAATGAAATCTCCATTAAAGTTGATGACACGTGGTCAGATGACGCAGTATATCTATTGCATTTTAATCGGTGTGTTTGGCAAAATATTGTGATGGTCAATTCGAAAATAAGACTAGTACTACATGACAATGTTTGAATAAATCCATGAACAGAATAGTAACTTCTCATAGTAGTACAGTGAAAAAGAATTAGTAGTTTGTACTGAATATTTCTTTATGGAGTGGCAAATAAATAATTTCTGTGAATCAAATAAATATTTTTTTGACACTAATGAATTTAGTAGTTTCAAAGAAATATTTAGTTTATTAAAAGAAATTATTTAGTTGAAACTACTATTTTTTAGCATATCTGTTAAAGAGTAAGTAGGTAACAATATTTAATAAAGAATATGAATAAAATTTAAGTTAAAATTAACTCAGACAATCTTCCAAAACTCGATTGGAAATATTGTTAAATTAAATATCTTCTGACCTGTTAAATTCGAAAGCTCCACGTGATAAAATTATGGTGATGGATTAATTATGTAAGAATGTCCATTTGCTTTACTAAAATTTGAAACTTTGCAACTTTGTGATCTATTATTTTTTATCACAAAGTAGTTTCTATTTTCACAATTAAAGTGATAACCATCAACATACTTTGTAAAACATACCGATTAGAAAACAGAAAGACTTACATCATCTGATCATGTGACATCAATTCAAATGAAGTTATAATTTCCAGAATACATTTAAAAGTTAATTAAACAATAAATAAAAAAAGTCAATTAAATGTTATTCTATTGAAAACTATGATATGAAATTAAAATTTAAAACAAAGATAGTAAATTAAGTTGTTAAATTAAGGATTCAAATGGTATGTAGATAGCAATTACGAATCAAAAGAAATACGTAGCAGTTTTTTATTTAAATTTCTCTAACTGGAAGGGATTAAGGTTTACGTCGATAACAAAATAAAGTTACTGCAACGGCAATGGCTCGATCATCTCAGGCAATGTTTTATACCTTAGCAAATAGTACTGGGTGTCTTCTGTCCCCCTCTAACCAGCCGCATCCAAAAGCGTAACGCCTTCTTATCACTCCCGCCGTAAAAAACCGCGCGCAACATATAAAAGCCGAAGCTAAAAAATTTTTTAATAAATATGCTAATCAAAACTATTCCAGCTTCATCAGTCTCATACATAATCAACGTAATCCCCTCTCTCTGTTTCTCTTATCATCAAGCCCCGCGGCCGTCGCTCGAAAAGCGCAACCGCGCGCCGTAAAGAATAAAAGAAAAACCGACTTTCCTTTTAGCCGGAGCAAATAAAAAAAAAAAAAAAATAACCAGGCGAAATAAGGTACGCAAAAAATGGCGCGTCTCTTTGCGCTGGGATCGCACGCGAGAAATTAGCGCTCGCGTGCGGTCCCGCGATAAACGGGGCCGATTGCGCGTACGCAGCCTCGCCTATTCGAATGCTGTAATCTCGAGGAGGGGACCCCCGCGTTTTTGAACAATGAACTCGTGGACTTGTCCTTTTTTTTACTCTCTCCTTCTCTCCCGTCGCGCCTACTACATATATATACTATACACATGTATATCTATATATATACTATATATCCGTTTGTGTAAGTGGGAATTGTTTCGTTCCTTTTGTGCGCGGGGGGTTAAGCGCGCACGGGACGCTGCATTCGATACGGTGTTTGCGCTCTGCTTAATAAACGGCCTCGCGGGCCCTTTGTTCGAAATTTCGAAAGGTGCTTGGAGAGTAATCATTTTTTTCGACCAAAAAGAGGTGCGCGTAAATAAGTTAAAAAAAAAAGAAAGGAAACGGTAAAGATTGAAACAACCATTTGTACATCTCAATTGAGCGCGTTTTTATGTTTTATTCAATGCGCGGAGGCTGCCGATGGAAATTCAAAGTGAGCCGAGCTTCGAGAAACTAAAAAAAAAACCGTGCAGTTTATGCGTAATACCAGCGGCAAGTGGAAATTGAGTGCTTGTTAACATCCTCTTTTATCGATTTGCGTCACTTTAATTTGCGCCTCCTTTATTCCATTCTGTTATAAAACAATTTATTTTTATTCAAACAAACTTTTAATTGTGACATAATCTTTAATTATAGGAAAGAAAAGCTTTGATGTTTGGGTTGGTTAATAATTAAGGACGGAAATTATTAAAGCGATCTCTGCAAACCATTTGTATTATACATGATGTCCCATTTTAAAGGGTCCACTTACATAACTTTCGGTTATAGAAAGGAAATGTATTACTTGAAAAAACTGTAAAGATAAATTTCTATATTTTCAATGGTGACCTTCGATTTGACCTTCAAGGTCATTTTCAAGGATATTTGAAGGTCAACTTTCTTTACTTTAATAGAACTTTATTTTGTCATTACAGAATTGGAAATAGCGGGATATTTAAAATCATAAATAAACAAAAATGAACTTAACACTGATACAAAACATTGTTAAGTATGGGATACAATTTTCAACTGAAGGTCATCGAAAGGTCGAATAACTTCAATCCGTCAATCACGTGAATAACGAGCTATTTCGAGAATGGCAAAACGTAATAGCAATGTAGCCCTTCAAAAACCTTGAAAATAACCTACAAGGTCAAATCCAAGGTCACCATCGTGTTTTCCCCTCGAAAATATACAAAGTTTATCAGATTTAGTTTTAAACAAAAAATCATTCCGCAAAGTTTGAGCGCCACCCTTGTTCCATAGACATTGGTCTCCCATTGAAGGTTTTTCCAATTTTCATTGGATAAGTTTCGCTCCTACATTTTTATGTCAGATTATAATTTACATAAAAATGTTATAAACGATAACTAATAATGGTACCAAAAGTCAGTTCTAAAACTGAGTATTTCCTACCAATAAACAAATAGTTCGAAGGTATCGCTTTAAAAATTTCTATCCATAAAAATAACCTTTTACTCAAGAGATTATGCATTTGTACGCGTCTCGCAATTCAATAACCAATACACCGAGAAACCAGCTTATATCCCCCGGAGAAAGTTCGGATTTAAGAGAAAATAATGCGCTTTTTGCTAATGCCGCCCGACAACTCAAAAACACGTATGCCCGATGTTTATGTCTGAGCGAACCCATCGGCGGGGGGAGAAATAAGTAGAAAAAGTACATTAAGAAGCTCCGGCGCACCGCTCGTTTCGAATCGAGAAACTCGATGTCTGACGGCCGGGATATTTACTCGCGCGCCGGGCGATGGCTTGCTTTCGTCACGCGCCGCGGAGCCAGCGATGAGTAAAAAAAAAAGGAGAGAGAAAAAAAAAATAATCCGGGGGTATTCGAGAGTGCAAAAAATTCAATCCGGGGATTTATGTTTTTACGCTTCAAAGCCCCGCGGCGGCCCCGCGCGCGCTTCCTCGCCGGCGAGTTAAAAATAGATTTTCATTAAACAAATTAAGTTCTTTGAGGCGCGCGAAAATCGGCCAAAAAGGACGCCCCTCGACGACCTTCGGCTTCAATTAATACAATCGAAGAATCCAATCGGCGCGGGCACCCTTTCTGCGAATTGAATTAACATCTTATTCGCCATCGATTTTGTAAGTGGTATGAATATTAATATAATCGAATAAATTTGAAGTAAATTGGTCGGGGCGAGTGGCGAAGCTTCGGGCGGACTTTCGCTCGAGTTGTGCGATGGAAAAAAGGAACGAAATGTCATTTTCAGAAGGTCGTTCGGAGGGATGTAAAAGCGGCCCATAGGGGCTTGTAATACCGGCATATATCTTTTTTTTTATTACGGTATCGACAGAAATTTTTTTAACACCTCTTGTAATTTTTGTTTTATGAAAAAATGGTAACATTTCTTACAAAAAAGTGTGTTTTAACAAAATGAGCCGTTTGATTGCTTAACATTAAGGTATTAAGATTTCGTGGTGTTTCTGTCAAAGTATACCTGTATTTAAAAGTGAAAATCATATTTGGAAATAAAATTACAGAAATTTATATTGACAAGTGGGTTTACTGCTTAGGAAGTGTTTTAAAAATTTTTTATCAAAGAAATGATGATAATTGTTTAAAGTTTTGTAAACAATAATTTCCTGAAATTGTTTGTAAATTTCTATAGATGGACTTTACACCCCCTTAACGGAATGTCAAATTCATGACTGGGAATCCATTACTTCGAAATCGACATTATTTTTGTTATTAAAAAGCAAAAATGTTGGCAATAATCGCTTTCCAGTACCTCTTTAGTACCTTCCGTAATGGGAATTTGCATGAAAAATTCCATTATATCCGTCAGAATGAATATTGAAAATAATCGTCACCCATTTTTTCTTTTTTCAGTTTATCAAAAAAGATTTTCGTTTATAATAAACATTAAATTGAAAAAAGAAAAAATACGTGTCGATTATTTTTTAATATTCTATCAGTCGGATGTAATGGAAAGAAAAAATAAATTTTCAGGCAAATTCACTTGCAGAAAACTTCTAATTTCAATTTATAGTGAATCCATTCCTAAAACAAGGAGAAAAATATCTACAAACATTTCAATATAAGCTTAATATTGATAAATTTTTCAAATGATTTTTCTCCGTGAATTATAAATTGAATGTTTTTATATTCTTTGTGACATTACGAAAGGGATCACACATTAATTGTACGAAAATTTAATTTGGTTATTAAATTAAGAAGAAAAGCTCTCTGACATTCGGGTCGCTTAATCATTGAGGGTAGAATTTATTAAAAAGATCTTAAATCATTTGTTTATGTCATTTCTAATTTATAAATAATTTCTACTTTTAAGGGGAGAGCTTCGTAAATTTTCAAGAAATATGAGTCAAGAATCGACTTTTGTTTTTTTTTCGTAAAAGTAGAGTATGGAATTAAAAAATAATACCAAATCTTATTTTACATAGAAAATGGAACAGAATACATTTAGTCTGAAGTCGGTTAATTAAAAACTGTGTTCGCAAATCATCGAAAATCATTGAAAAAATACAAAATTAATTCCAAAAAATTCCAAAAATAATAACAAATAGAATAACTTGAAAATTTAATGGTTAACTTCTTGTATCATGACAAACGTGTAAACAGATTTTTATAACGATCATTAAAACCTTGTCAATTTTTGAAATTTTGTAATACTCCCCTTAATGGTTATTAAACGACAAAGAAAATGTCGATACCGGTGTATCAGCTCCCAATTAAGCACGACTCGTACATCCCTTACAATCAACGAACCGCATCGACTTCATCATCCCGCATTTTTCTCAACGCCTAACATTCCCCATCGAGTTATTTCGTTACTTTCAAGCAGCCCCGCGAGTAACCGTCGTGCACTTTTCCAGCATTCCGAATTGTCAGCTTGAAAATCGCGAAATAACTTAAACGCGAGCGCGTAACAAACCAGCCACCCCCGCGGCGCTTGTGCACGGTCTCTCTACCTCTTGACCCGGTGTTGCATTCCCCTTGAATTCCAGAAAAATCGCGATCGCACGCGAGTCCTCCTCGGCGCTCCTAATTAACTTTCGTTTCGCTTCGGTGGGGTGGTGGCGGTGCGGGGGTGTACAGAGCCGCCTCTCCTCCTCCTCGACTATCGGGGTCATTGATTTTTTTCTCTCTCTTCCCTTTTTTTCGGGGGTACCCTCGAAAAAAAAACAAACAAACAGGTGACGAGGAACTCCTGACGAAGCGAGCGGGCGAGTGCATCCTGCCGGGGCCCTGCCCGACCTCCTGCACTTGCAACGGGGCCACCATCGATTGTTCCGGCGAAAGGCTCACGTCCATCCCGGAGGACCTGCCTATTTACACATCCACTCTGTAAGTTTACCACTTCGTCTTTTCTTATTTGCCTTGCCTCTCCCGGGAGGGGCGGATTTTTGCCAGACGCTCGGTGCATAATTAAATCGCTGCAGTTTTATTTGGCAAACAGACGCTGATAATTTTGCGCGGAGATATTTGCCGTCGCGTCCTATAAAATTAAGCGGGAATTTAATTGCGCCGAGCTCTGTATTGCCGTGCGATACGCTTCAACAATGATATTTCGCATTTATGAACTTTTGTCGTGTGGATAATTACTTTTTGATAATTAAAGCTCAAGCAATGAGTAATTACCCCGGTATACAGTATGCAATGAATTGCTACAGTCGCTACGGAGTATTATCATTAAAATGCAAATATCCCCTGTTGTAATTAATGTAATTGTTCAATTAGTAAGAGTGCGACGTGCTCTCTAAATTTGAAAGAGTGAAAATTCACTCTTTAGAAGTGCATATTCACTTTTTAAAAAAGTTATAAGTCGTGCACGTTCAAAGAGTGAATAGTCACTTCTTCAATGAGTGAAAATTCTCTCTTTTTTTAAAACGTTAATTTTCACTCTTTGAATAAGTGAAAATTCTCATTTTCTAATTAAGCGGTATTTCACTCTTTCAAATAGTGAATATACCCTCTTTTAAAAAGTGAACTTGGAAGTATTATTTTGATAGTCCGGCGGGTCGCGGGTCACTTATTGAAAAGTGAATAGGCAATGAAATATTTTAAAGATATGTTTTCACTCATTAAAAGAGTGAAATTTCACTTATTTAAAAGTGAAAACTACTTTCACTTATGAAAGAGTGAATTTCTCACTTATTTAAGTGTGAAAAACACCTTCACTTATTTAAAGAATGAAATTTTCACTCTTTCAAATAGTGACATTTGCAATTTAATGTGTGTTTAGGCTGCTGAAAAATAACTCGATCGAGAAAATAAAGGCGGAGGGAATTTTCGAGAAGCTGCCGGAACTGCAGCACTTGGATCTCAGGGGCAACAAAATTTCCCGCATCGAGGCTAATGCATTTCAAGGAGCGCACAAATTAACGGATCTGTGAGTACCTTTCTTCATCCTTCGCTTCACGTCAAATTTTACGCTGAAATTTCAAGTGGTTTTAATAAAGGATGAAATATAGCGCTGATGTTCCAAATGGAATTTTTCATTTTAATTTACTTTGAACGAGGAGATGATGAGAAAAATTTTTATTTATACGTCGACCGGCGATATCACGCTTTTTTTTTAAACGGAATAAAGTTCGGAATTAATAGTATGCGGAAAAAGTCCTTTTATTTTTGTCATAAAAATGGTAATAATTGGGGCAATTTATAATGTAGATCGAGGACATTTAAAAAAAATTGTTCGATATAAAAATTATTTGCATCTTGGTCAAATTTGACATAAATATTATAAAAATTGTACAATTTTTCGAAGTTTTTTATATTAGTGATTTGAAATTCTTACCAACCACATCACTTGATCCAAAAATTAGTTTAAATAGCTTTATTGAACCATATTCTCGCCGTGTATAAAATTCATTAGATATTTTAATGTACAGAAGAATCTATAGTAGTCTGTCTGATGATCAATATTATCTAATAAATGATTTTTTCATATCTTTTTGTCATAATTTTATAGCAAGTTTTAAATTTTCTATTATTACTAGTAATAATTACTTTCGTGCATTTTAACAATTGAAAATACTTAAAAATTGTCCATTTTTGTTAGGGTAGCTAAAAAATGGTTTCACATAATCTAAAAATAATCAATCAATTTCTACAAAATTTCTACCTATATACTAACCTGCAAGTATAATACGAATTAAACAGAATTTTATTAATTTTACGAAAACATTGAATTCAATTTCTTAAAAATACTGCAATTTAAAAATCCAATTTGACGGATAGTCCAAAACTTGTGCAATTAGTCTTATCCGCCGTGCACTCAGTAATTGTTTTTGCAGTTAGTTAAAAAAGAAAGTTCGATTCAACAAAAGATTTCTCTGATAAAAAATTCTTTAGAAAATTTCGATTTATCCCAGCCTTTGTAAGCCGAGTATTGGCATTGCCAGGCGAAGCGGGTAGAAGTTTAAACGAGTCTCGCGGTCAAAGTTTTTCAAATTAAGACAAAAAACAACAACACCAAACTTTTTCAGCCTTTTGTCCGACAACAAGCTCCGAGAAGTCCACACGAAAATGTTCACCGGCCTGACTAGTCTAAAAAGCCTGTGAGTACGAATTTCACCATAATCCTTTGCAGCTTCCGTCTGTACCACTGGCGCCGTAATGACGAGTCCCTTTCTCCATTCTCTTTGCAGAAACCTACACGGCAACGCGATCACGTGCATAATGCCCGGCTCCTTCGACAACTTGCCGCACTTGCACTCGATGTAAGTATCCCCGTGGTGAGGCGAAGCCCTCGTTAATGTGGTTCACCGACTTATTAGATTTTCTGAAAATTTTACTTGTGTGATGATTTCGATATACTTTATTCGCGGTTAAAATTTTAATAGCCCAGTCGGTATAAAAAATTAAATTAACAAGCTTCAAAGTTTTTGCTTTTAACATGTATAAAAGTCTAAATGCACGCTTTGCGCGCGGTACATGTAAAATGATAAAATGTGATTCAAAATTGCGCGCCAAATTTCCGTCACAATATTTAAGCCAATCAAATTTCAAATCTCCGCGTCGAACTGACCAAACACAATCAATAGAGGCTTCACTATTCATCATTCTCTTTTTTAGTAAGGATTTAGTAAGAATGATCAAATATCGTCGCGGATTCGATTAAGATATTTTTCAAAAATTAATGTAATTTGTAGAATAACATAAGTAAACAAAAACAATAAGTTTCGGTGGCTCTTCCGGTACTCTTACTATAATGATGTAAGCTTTTAGGATTGTGTGCCTATATTATCAGTTTATAGTATATCTACAAATGCATCAGTAAGTCGATAATATAATCTACATTGCGTTATCGACATGCCTATACATTTAAACTATAGTTCGTTTTTTATATTATTTTTATTCTGTTACTAATAATAATAATAGAATAAACTTTACTGTTTATTCATATTTTAGTGTTTTGCATTATATCTTTAACAAGTTTTATAAATCTTATAATGAAGTTGATTAACAGTGCAGTACTCTATTAATAAATTTACTTAAATTTATTAATAATCAATCATTTCTTTCTACTTCAGACGGGTAGTACTTCGTTATTATTTAGATTCTCTTTCGAAACGTGTTACAGAAAATGACAGGTTATGATGCATTTCAATCCATGAGGTTAGAAGATATACCAGAACTGCATTTGTTGATAAATTTGGAGTATTCAGTTAAATAAATAAATATTATTTGATTCAAATTAAAATATGAAATTCATATAAGAACTTTTTTAATTTTGGCGCCATTCAACCAGATGTTACATTAATCAATAAAATCTGTTCTTCAAAAGCTTCACACAGAATCTGATCACCATTGTTTTATGTTTTTTTTATGTTTAGTTTCTGTTGTACAGAATTTTATATTTATATACACCGATTATTTATGTTTTAATAATTAGCGTCATATTTTTAACAAATTTTATAAATCTTGGGCCTTCCCTGGTAGAAAATTAAACATAAATTGGTCAATTTATGGTCAATTGCCTTCTTTATCGACCAGTTATGGTCAATTTATGGTGAATTTTCTACCAG
>UXGC01001884.1:0-15901 GCA_900480045.1 Eurytoma adleriae | reverse complement strand
ACATTTTTAGATATACGTCATTTTAACATTTATTGACCAGAAATTCTGCCCAGAATATGGTCAATTTTCTACTAGGGGGATGGAGCGGGTTTAGGTGGTTCGTGACTGACTTTTTCGAGACTTGACTTGACTTTTTCGAGATATTTGGATTTTCTTAAAATTTTGTTGCATATGGCTAAAATTTTAATGATCCAATCGGTGCAAAAAATTAAGCTGTCAAACTACAAATTTTAGTTGTTCAATCTGCTAGAGTCGCACGCGAGCTTCGAGCGCTAATTTTTTAAGTTTATAAGATTAGCTAAAGCAATCGGTTAATCGCGTCTGCTTTCACGCTCAACAATTCGACAATCGATAATTCGACTCGAGATTCGATAATCGATTCGAGATTCGATCATTCGACCGCAAATTCTAAGGTTTAATTCGATCATATCGAAATGCATTTTATTATAAGAGATAGTTAATTTGAGCGCGCTTCGCGCAACCATTTTAACCACATTATTTGTTTATAAATTTATTGATCGTTATTTATCTATCTTATCGAAAAATTGTCGATTTCGAATTTCGATAAAGGTAAATCGATTATTCGCTTATTATTTTTAGAGTACATATAGATACGTTGATAAACGTATTATACTCGTGCTACTCCGTAAAGAGATAGAGCGTTTTATTAAATATTGTTGGGAATTTTATTTTGATAGTTTTTTCGAAAAGTAATATAAGTTGCAGAATGTAAGATACGAGAAACTTATATGCAATAAGTTTCGATGGCTCTTCCGGTATTCTTTATAACTTTGTAAGGTTCTACCGGTCTACGCCTGAGTTATTATTATGCATGTCTATATCATCGTGATACCTACGTGCGTAAAATTTATAACGCAATTCGTTATCTTTTTTTTCATAATTTTATATTTTATTAATTTTAAGTTTAATTTTATATTTTAAATACTTTGTCTTTATATTTATTTAAATCCAATTTAGTGAATTGAGCACCACTGCAGGCGGTGAACTACCTGAATGTAGCTTTCGCTTTTCTAACATAAGTTTGAAGGTGAAACGCGATTATTTTAAAGTTACATTTTTCGTTTTTACACGATTGTATTGAAAAAAACGATAAAATGAAATGATTACACCGTAGCGTAATTGGAAAATTTCTAATTTAGTTAGGAACAATCAAGTACTTTTTTTTTAGAAAAAAATGTATTCAGTATAAATTTAATTTATTACACGAAATCTAGTATCAGAGAAATTAGTAACTTGATCGCAAATAGAGATTGATACAAGAAGAAACTGGATAGCATGAATAAAAGATGCAATAAAAGAGCTTTTTCCGCTTTTCCCTTTTCTGTACCTTATCCCATCGCTCTCAACATATTAGGTAAATTCACGATACGGAAATAAACGCTATAAAATTTTAAATTTCAATTTTATGGAAAGCAAAAAAGTAATACTGACAAAAAATGTATTTTAATAAATTTTTTGTTAATATGAACGTAATAATAGCAAATACAACATAGGCATACGTACATTTAACAGTATTTATTTTAAAGTTCAAATTCACAATGAAACATCCATTTCTTTGGAAAACGTTTAAAAATAAAAAGCATGAGCTCAGCAAGTTCATGTACAGTGTGAAATGGAGTATACTTATAAAGACTATAGAACCGCAGCTATTATGTGACGTATCCTTGACATGTAGGGGAAAGCTTTGGAAACTAATAATTTGCAAGCTTCCAGCTGAGCGTATAAATGACGTTAATGCGACATTTAAAAGCTAATGCAAGTCTACTTTTTCAAATTTTTGTTTATTTAACAAATACTACTTACCGACGTAATTTTTATTGTAATTTCTTTTTATTACTTATTTATTATTATAATGTTAATTGTAAATAATTAAAATAATTAAATTTTTTAGTTATAGGTACCTATTATGTCAATTAATCTAATTCGATGGAAAAGTATTTATTTTATCGATTTAAATAAAATGCTTTTGAGGTAATAACTAATAAGTTAAGTAAGGTGAGGGAGTGTCGCCCATTTAAATTCACGGCCACTGCATCGGATCCTTGATCAAACAAAAATAAGCCTAATAGACGTGTTGACTTCGAATCGAGGTAAAATAAAAAAATTAGCATTTTTCAAAACAACCTTTAAATTTCTATTTAACAATGAAAAACCAATGTCAGCGCTAATTTCTCGAGTTACCAAACTAACTACAATGGACTTCATCCAACTACTCTTATAATAGAGGAGTGAAAAATTTAAAAAAATCACTCTATTGGTGTAAAATAGTATATTACACGTCTAGGGAGGAAAAGTAAAGAATGTCTCAAATCGCATGTAAAGTGATAAACATGCGATTTGAGGCTTTCTTTATTTACTCCCATGGTATATATATACTATTTTTTTTGCCTAGCGGGCTGAAAGTACCACTTTTGCTCCCGGCGCCCGATCCCGAAGGTTGTCTTTTCGGCCTCGCTAGGCAAAATAGTATATTTTGCTTAGCGAGGTCGAAAGGAGAATCTTCGCGATCGGGCGCCAGTAGCGAAAGTGGTACTTTCGGCCCGCTAGGCAAAAAAATCACTCTTTTTCAGAAAAAACTAAGCCACTTGAAGCTCGATCGGCTCAGTTATCACTCGCTTCGAATGGTTTTTCACTCCTCTACATTTTAAGAGTTCATCGACCCCAAAGCCAATACCGCCATCCTCATTTGAATCTTGACGTCCGCTCGTAAGATAAACCGAAAAAAGGGCCACTAAGCAGACCTTAAAAAAAAAAAGATAGCCGAAGAAGGCCTCGGAACAGCGCCAAATAAGGCGCGGCCCGAAATCCCGCGGAGTGCATTCACTCCCGGGGCACCGTTACGCCGCCCACCCGCGGAAAAGTCCCGGGGCTTTTCAGCGCGATCAATTTCGCCGCGCTATCGGCGCGCCTACCCACGGCTTTTGTCTCGCGGGTACAGCAGAGGTCCCGATAGCCGCGGCGCGGGCCGAAGGAGAGCCTCGCGTGCAGCCGGAGCCCACGCGCGCGCGACCGGGTGCATTGAACCGAGCGCGCGCGGAGCGACTGCACACCGGCGACTGGGGGGTTTTCGTCGAGGAGGGGGTTTCTTTTCTTTTGGCGCGGGGATTTTAGAGCGATGGATTACTTTAGTTGACGAGCGGATGTTCTACAGGAGCCGGAAGTGCTCGTTGTTGATGACTGATGTTTGTATTGTATTGTATTGTTGGAGTACAGGGTTCACTTTTTGATACGTTTAGATTAGTAGCCATTTTTATAGTAGTTTTTAAATACTGTAAGTTTATGTATGGATTGGTATAATAACGAATGTTTTTAATAGTAAGAAACGAAAATAATTTTTCAAATTTCGCGCTTTTTTTTAAGAGCAGGTGCTTATCACTGTTGAAAACGATTGGAATCGTCAATTTAAAATTTTAAATTAAATATATGTGAACAAAAAATGATTGTTTTCTTTTATACGCATCCCTTGTGTAGTCACTAAATTCATTCGTAAAACAATAATTTTAAAACTAACTCTGGTAGAAATGCTTATACCAGCGGTTAGGCAGCCATTGGCCATTGTAACGTTTTTAGCGAATTTGTTGACCAATTGTTGGTGAAAAGGACAACAATTTCTACTATAGGAAAGAAAATTACCTAATTAGCATTAGCGTGAATATGTACCTATAATGAAGATTTCGAAACTACAAAAACTCTTTTGTCACTCAGAAACTCAGTATACGATCTAACTAAGTAGTTCGCAATAAAAACTTTTTTCCCGATTTAATTATACAATAATTGTATGTTATTGATTTGGATAACAAAATCGAAAGATGCAAACCCTGGTCGAAAATTCACCATAAATTGACCATAACTGGTCAATAAAGAAGGCAATTGACCATAAATTGACCATAACTAGTCAATAAAGAAGGCAATTGACCATAAATTGACCAATTTATGATTAATTTTCTACCAGGGAATATCAAAATTGTATTGACTAACTTATCATTTCTGATTGAACAGAAACAGATTATTCACACACGAAGCTCTTGCGATAACAAATTCAATTACCGCGCGCATGTAACATCTCTAAATTCATCAATAGAGGAACGCCGAAATCTCTTCTATCGCAATCGAAGTAATAGAGACCAGATCGAAGCGTATCGTACAGTCCAAGTCAGGTATATACATATTTGATCGGATCTGGCGTTTTGGCAATTGCACGTGTACCAGCGTATCTGATCGGTACCCAAAAGTATACACTAAAAGGGAATCAAATAAAAACGGCGGACGTCGGCTTTCCAGCTAATCTTGTCGCGTGATGACCCCACGATTGATTACATTATACTGCAGTGAGCTTTCCTTCTTTATCTGATTCGCTCCACCTTTTTCTGGCGATCCCACCTCGGCGATACTATAATGACATGTAATTCAAACATAATCGAAGGTGACTCACTCAGATGTACGATTCGGAGGCCGGGGAAGGAAAGAACTTTAAGTTATTCTGTTTTTACTCAAACACAAGAAAATTGGATGCAATTAAAAACAATTTATTATTCCGGTTCACCCAAGTAGGAATTAGAAAACATTTTAGGCTATAATTATTGTCCTGAGCCTCGTAAATAAGGTAAAGGCTCTAAAAATCGTTTCGTTCATTCCGTCAAAAAAAATTGTAGAATTCAAATTATTGTTTCAAATAAGAATTATTGGTATAATGTTGCACACGGAGAAAATTTTCTGATTAAATAATTATTGTATGCGGTTAGAAATATTTAGTGATCTACTTTGGTAGTAATAATCATACAGCAGTATAAATCTTACTCAAAAAGTCGTAATCTTTACAATATCCCTAGTAGAAATCAGATGGGGATATGTCCCACTGCTCCTGATCAGATCCTTACTAGAATCCCATGTTTTCCATAAGGGCCTATGTATAAGAGTGGGACAAAATCCTACCAGAATCCGGTAAGATTTACCTATTTCCCATCAAACCCCTAGGGATTTGTACTAGGGATATCGCCGCTTCCTACCAAGACGAACCCATCTTAAAAAGCCCTATTTTAATGGGTCATCTTTAAAGCACTAGAGCAAACTCTTTCAGAACCTGATGAACTTAGGGTATCATACCAATGATACCACGAACTTTTTTCAGGTCCCAGAAAAATTTTTTTCTCTTCTGGTACTCTAAAAACAGCAAATTTAAAAAAGACCTTTTTTGAGACTATTTATTCTTCATAGAAAACGACGACACATAGTTCTTCATACTAAAGAAAACTATAGTTCACTCCAAGATTCCAAATCAAGAAGTAATTTTTGCAAAATTAAGCAAGCTCTATTTTCGTCAGACTAATTATCCTGTAAAAAACCTCTCCACGCCCAAAAACTACAACATTCCATCCTTCACCTTCAAACCAGCGCAAGCAGCCCCCATCGTCGCAACAATCGCGACTCACTCAGCTCATCAGCGAGACCGACAGGAACCCGTTCTCGACTCGAGTCTCTCGCGGCGCACAGCCACATTAAAAGCAACGGCATCCTCCTCTGCCCCTGTGGAGTCGAAGGCGTCGGGAGAGACTCGAGCGAGGCGCGTCCTCGGGCTGCTTTCCAAACGAGTTCGACGAGGCGAGCGCGCAGGAACGGGATTTCGCGAGCGGCGACTATGCTCCTCGACGACGAAGAGGCAGGTAATGAGTCGGCGCGCATTTGCATCGGGATAATCGCGCGAGCGAAGGCTGCACCCGCGTGGGGGGGCCTAGTCGATGCTCACCGGTTGTATATGTGTGATGTATGGGAGCAATTGGGAAGTTCGGTTTGAGGGCTCGCTTTTGTTTTGTCGATATGGGCGCAAACGCCGGGGTAATGATCCTTTCTTCCCTCGGATTTCTGGAGGAAGTTGGGTAGTTGTGGTTAGGTGGTTGTAACATTTATGGGAACTAGAGAGGTATTCTATTGATTTTGTCGTAGAATTTTAATAAGATTCAAAGAATTACTCAAAGAAAAATATTACTCAAAAATATGAACCCTGGTAGAAAATCAATCAATTGCCTTCTTTATTGAACAGTTATGGTCAATTTATGGTGAATTTTCTACCACGGAATGAATTCTTTCTAATTCATAATATGGTAATCCTTTTTTTGAACTAATTACGATTTAGAGTTATTCTAATTGTTGAGGTTAAAAATAATTAGAATTAGGGCATTTACTTTTTAATAAAATTACTTAATATATGAAATATGGATATATTATAGAAAATTTAATAAAAACAATGATTATTTCGTCAATTTATTTTGACAAAAGAATTCTTTAAGGATTCAAATTGAGATGCTTATTGCACCAATAAAATTGCTGTTATAAATTTTTAAAAATTCTTGTCACTGCTTTTTTAAAAGAGAATTTTTTTCGCACGAGTTTCTAATTTAATTGAAACATGATAATAATGAATTACTACCATTACCTAATAATGTTTATAAATATCATCAATGCAATACACATCAAAATTTTTATAAATTTAAGGATGGAAACTACTCGAGAATTTTGTTGTTATTTTTGTAGTAATACCTCATAAAAAATATTTTATCAAAAAAGAAGTAGAAAAACTAAGAAAATAAGCCTAAATATACAGCTTTCAAAACCTATTAGAACCAGAGAAATCCAGTTTGAACTGTAAATATGACTTATTTTAAAACCATTCCTAGTGATGAAATATTTCATCTTCTTACTTGAGATCGAAAATATCATTTCTAATGTATTTAATAAAAAAAATTTGCGTCTTTGAATCATTATAGGTCATTTTTAAAAGAAATTTACACCAAAAACCAGGTTTTTAACGCATTTCAAGTAGTCTCCAACCTTAAACAAAGTGCACGTACAAAATTCTACATGAAACTTCAAGCACCACAAAAAACGCTAAAGCAACTTAAAAAAAAAAAGAGAATTCGACCCACATATAGAGCATTTGAAGCTCGCGAACGAAAAGAAAAGCGCGCAAAACTACCGCATTAATCGCGGAGAATTCCCGTCGAGAGCCGCGCGGCACTCGAAGCGCAACGCAAACTCCAGCGCTAAACGATTTTGAAAAAAGGGTACACAAAGAGCGAAGCAGAGAGGCCCTGAGCACACACAGAGAGAAAGAGACGTGCAAGCGCGCGCACACAGTTAAAAGGGCGCGGGCAAACAGAGCGGCTCCACTCGCCCGCCGAGTAAGTACTCACTTATGAACTTGACTTTCTTGGGCTGTTTGGTGCGCGGCTTCCCCTTGCCGCTCGGCTTCTTAGCGGGCGCGGCGCCTCGTCGCTGAGTGGCTGATTTTTTTTTCCACCCGACGACAGAGAGAGAGAGAGCGTTTTAGACGCGCAAAGAGGGGGTGGTGCTTTTTTCGGGCGTCGTTTTGTGGAGTACACTCGGGCGAAAGAGTTTGCGCGGGTGGGGGGGTGTGTGTATAGGTAAGGTGAGTACAGTTGGCCACCTTGGAGGCCGCGCCCAAATCGCGAATCGAAGCCACGTGTCGATGTCCCTTCCGGCGGCACGCGACGCAGGGGCAATGTTTTCCCCGTCCTGGTATAATCCCTCAAAAGGGGGGGTGATCTTTTGATGTTCCGGGCGGTTTTTTATTCGGGCGGACCGTGGGGTCGACTTATTTTTGGATTTATCCTTCGAGATGTTGTACAAACTTGTTTTTGATTAAATTTTATCTTGTTTGGAGGCGAATTGGATTTTTCGATGTAGAGTGGTGCATATTTTACGGAGGTTTGAAAAGGAGAGTAAGGAACACGTTGTGTTGAGGAAATAGTACAGTAGCGACGTAAGGACGTCGTATATTTCCTTTGAGTGAATCATCTTGCTCCGAAAAATATATATAGTTCAAGTGTGAATCATCTTACTTTCCTTTTCTATATTTGCCATTTCAAAGCGGCCTTGATACAGCAATAGTGTGGACAAGTCTTGATTTAAAATTTAAATGGCTTATTATTATAATGAAATGTAATGAACTCATTATTATTCCTACCAAAAAAACTAATCAGTGCGAAATATATTACACTGAGAAAAAATTCTGGTAAAAATTACTATCCTAGGTCTAGAAAAGTGTCTAGACTGTCATATGTCATATAGTGGAAGAATTAGCATACTGTATATAAATTTTACTAGAATTTTTGGAAATTTTACAATAATTCTAGTAAAATGTTTAATATTTTCTCGTAAATTTTACAATACAAGATGTTAATTTTTACACTACATGACAGTCTATGGCCACTTTTCTACACAGGATAGTAATTATTACTAGAATTTTTTCTCACTGTAGTAATTTGACTATAGTAGGGATGAAAAATTTATTATAGAGCTATAATATTCCTTATAATTATATGTATTTTTCCTGTAGGAGATAATAATATTCTATTTTAATTATCTATAAACTTTTTTAATTCTTTTTGAAATATATAATTTTATACCCACTCTTTTGTTCATTGAATTGTTAATTAATACGTATATTAGGAAATTTGCACGAGGACTCCAAATTATATTTAAAGAAAAAGTTGAGGTTGACTGTTGAGGTGTATTTTTCCTTTTTTCTGCTAAAGTAATCATACAATTCTTTGTTACGGTTTAAACATATTTCAAAAAATAAATTTCTGGCTCACAATTTTATTAACCCTCCCCCGCACGAGTTAGGTAGAAAACCAACGTATTTACAAAAGATTATCTCGTCCTGGTGAACAGGATGGTTAAATTAAGAAAAATAAAAATTTTTTAGATTCCTTTGTACCTGACACGTAAAATATTGAAACATAGAGTCGACACGTGTCTTCAATTTAATATTTTTTTTATGAAAACACATTGCAATACAAAATTGCGAATAACTTCATCACGATACATAGAGTAATAGTTAATTAAGCCACTCGATTTTTCGGATTTTTCCCTCTTTCAGATTATCAGACTGATGATACATTTTAATTCACGAGTTCTGTATCGATCATCATTATTAAATTAAAAAAAACAGATGTGGATTATTTTTTGACATCCTATCCAACAGATCTAATAGAATGATTCATGAAAAAAAAAACAAATTTCCATAGTGAATACCGTCAAACGAAAAGTAATGTTATACTTTATTATTCGCCATAACGCTGGACCAAAGCTGGGCAAAAGCTCACGGCAGAACTTCGACACTATGAAACTCGCCGAGCTACCATAAACTATGCAGGAAACCGTATAACGACCCCTGAAAAGCTTATTCTGCCGACAACAAACGCATACACATATTCGACGTCGTTTTTGTCCCCCCATCAAAACACACGTCGTTTCGATTGAATTTACGCGAAAAATTTTTATTTCCACGCCGCGTTTAAAAAGAACATAACACACGCATCCCTCCGGCAGCTTCGCGCCCCCGAATATCGATTCCCAATGCTGCACCCTATATAAAAGTGATGAAACAAATGTCATTCGAATCAGATTTGCATATCACCCAGACTGCCCTCTACGCCCCCGCCGGCGCCGGTGGCGTCTAAACTTAGCAGCGCTTAATTACCCTTGCGGAGGACAAGAGTGCATTAAAAATCCGGCAGCGATCAAGCGTGTGAAAAATAGCCGAATCTCGACTTTTTCTTCCTTGCACGCGTATAGCCCTATTTTCGGCGCCGCGAAGGAAACACTCGTCGTCACGCGAGAGAGAAATCGCGCATCCATGCGGAAAAACTGACCCTCGTTAACACGCGAGCCGCGATCGGGCAAGGCCGCGGCAGGCTATTTTCGCGCGCGACGGGGGGGAGGAATTAAAGTGGAGAGAAAAAGTTAGCGGTGTGTATACACCGACTTCGCGAAGTTGACCCGAAAATTTCGAGGCGGCAAAGCTGATTTCGGAAGCTCCGCACCTTCCCTCCTTCTCCTGCTGTGTGCCAACTTTTGGAGTTTCAATTTTAAAAGGACTTTGCCGGAGATCTCCGCCTGATGGAAAAGTTACTTTGAATTATTTTCTTATTTTCCCCCGAGTGCTTGGAGGGACGGAAAGTATTACCTTGTCAGTTATTATTTATTGTTTCGATGAATTTATGAGGATTGCCGGTTGTTTGATAATTAAAAATCACTTTATTAATTTGAATTTACGATCAAGCTTGAAGGTGTTTCTTTTTTTATAAAGGTGTAATATTTGAGATGAATTGTTGTTAAAAATGTGATATTGTAAAAAAATATGTAAATTTTTAAGCCAATAGTATGTATTTTGGATGTTATGTTTCATCTCGTTACTTATACAAAGTACAAAAAATATCCGAACCCCATCTTTATTAAAAAATTCATTAAAAAGTAAGTAATCTGGTATTGTTTTTCTTTAACAACACTCAAAAGTTGAATAAATGAAAATTCCATGAGATCAGTGAATAGTCATTTACCTACCATTCCACATCAAATTCTTCTATTTATTACAATAAATGATAGACATTCGAGATTAAATAAGCGAATTTGAGTCAATTTTATATGTTCACTTTAGGGCAGAATATAATTAAAGTAAATTTTAGTGGCCTAAAACTAGATTTCTATTTTGAAAAACAGGCCATTTGTCTAATTCACGATTGTAACCTATTTCAACGAGTGGAACACTGTAAACCAAGTTGGTCGGTTAATGCGCGGCTTGAACTCAAACAAAAGTGGTTTTCCAGTAAAAGCGATAAGGATTTATTGGTCGAAGACCAAACGACATTTGGAAAAAGAAGTTAAGAAACTTTTGACGCTGGTGGCCGGTTACGTGCTCGCAGGAATATTAACTTGAAATTGGGTTTCTGGGATACTGACGTCAAGTCCTTACGAACGGAAACGTTTTTTTGCCAAAATTTTGAATATTTACACGGCGTTTAGTTCAGGCACAACAAAATTGGTTAAAATTAATTAAATTAGTTTAAACTTGCTATTGTACAATTTACTAATAGTCATATTTTCAAAATAATTTCATTCTAAACTAAATCTTAATTTAAAATATCTTGTTCTGCATAACACGAAAAGTCATTGTTTGTAATTATGAGTGACACTTAAGTACAATTATTACAAGAATTGAAGCGTTTTTTTCAGCAAACACATGATTTGTTATAAAAAACTACAACCAGTTTATATTGTGGAGCACTATACTAGTCGCCTAACAAAGAACCTAGGTCAGAATGGTGTGTACCTATGTACCTAAGGCAGCGAATTTGTTACCGGGAAAGATATTACGGTATCCCCCTACCGGTAAATGTATCAAGTAATATTTTGATATTTTTTGCTCTGTGCCTAGGTTCAAATGCGTTTCAATTCAATATAAATCGAATGAACTACTCGATCACATAACAGATCACATTTTTAATGAATATAGTAATATTGGATTTCAGAATTATAAATTTGGAAAAATCGACTATTCCGATTACGAAATTAAAAAACGTTTCCACAAAGCGATTCCAAAAGCATTCATTCAAAGTGTCTTCCGATTACCTTAAATGAACAATTCATCGCCGTAACAATTTTCCCGCGTCACCCATTCGTCGTTCCCACGTCTTCCAAAACCTTTAAAAAAACCCAATCGAAAATTTCATTTCGGCCAGTTCCACGCGAAACCCCATAAAAAGGTCTGCCTCGGCATCAAATCGAACGACCGGCCGCACTCGATCCCTCGAAAGATCCACACCACCCCTCCCCTATCCGCGAAACCCTTCCAGCGAGCGGAAAACGACGCCACTTACCCGGCGCGCGTCCGTCGTGAAGAATTCAAGGCGAGCTGCTCCCCCGGCGACGCGGAAATTGATCGAACTGCAGCGGGGCCGCGGACGCGCGTGTGTATAGGTGTACATGTAGGTGCGAGAGCGAGGACGTATCGCGTGACGCTGACCCGCGCGCGGAGAGAGGACGACGTCTACGTCACGCGCGAGCTAGTCGTGCGGGAAATTGAGCGTCCCTCTCTGAATTTTCGCGGCGCGGCAATTCGACGACGAGGCGGACTCATAACGTTTGCCATGGGGTGCAGGAGGGTGGAGGAGGGAAAATACGTCGTTGCGGCGCGGCGGAGCGAGAACGCGATGGGACTCTGTCGGGGAGGTGAAGATTTTTCTTTTTTTGTAAGTGTATTTTGGAGAATTGGAAATTTTAGCGATTTTCAGCTGACGGAACGGAAATACTAGAAAATCGGCGAGCGGCGGATGTATATAGGGTGAAATAGGGTTCACTGCGATGGAAAAGTTACCTGATGTGAATAGTATTAAAAATTGTGCTGCGGATGGATGAGAAAGTTTGAAAAAGTACTCGATTCGAGTAAAAAGTGATTACTTTTGAATTCACTCTGATTAGATTTCCAATCATCCCAATCAAGGTTTTTGCAACGGTTTCTAAGTGTGTAGTAAATGTTTACGACTCTTTTGCAAATGTGTCCAAGTCAATTTGTGTTAATACAAGTCATGGAAATTCTTGTGAAAGTACTGATGCATGAACTGAATTCAAATTTAGAGATTAGAGGAATTCAGTATTTTTTTTATCAATAAATATGGTTTACTAATATTTATGCATTTATCTGGAAAAACAAGACGTAAATATGGGTCGTAATTGAATTTTATGGCTATGGTATCAAAGAATGGATTAAAAGATTGATTGATTGATTGGATTAAAGGATTAAAAAACAATCGTGTATAATATTAGTAAATTTAACAAACATTTAACACACGTTGTGGTCATGGTATCATGTGTTATCTATGAAACTAAAAAACCAGATTTATTGCTTCTATTAACATATAAGGTATTACGCAATGCACCGCACGCTACCTCTGAAACTAATAGTCAAGGTTATTAACATACAAGTTTATTATTAGGGGTAGAAGTCCTGGTTAGTGTGTCTGAACCTATTACTGTCATCCATATGTATTTTACATGAAAACACACATACGTATACATAGAAAGCACCTTAGGTTCATACATACAATTAACTGGGACTTGCACCCTATATATACTTTTTTCATTAAAATATAAAAATATCATCAGCTTTTTTATCCCCATTAATGTAACCTAAACATACAATCTAAACATATGCAACGGCAAGATGTAACGCGCAGGACTCACATTGATAAGTCCGGTTTCATATAGCGCAATTAAAATAGCCCCATCAGCAAAGCATCCGATCAAAAAGAAATAATGCCGGCAGTTGATATTAATAGCGGGCAGCGTGGGAGTAAAGGTGAAGATTGCGGGCAAAATGAACGCGCCGGGGGTCGTGAAAAATCGAGCGATAATCGCGGAGCCATGGAAAATGAAAAAACCAGAAAGAGAAGGCCGCTCGGCGGGAAAATCGATGGAAAGTCTGCATTTATAAAAAAAGCATACGTATACAAAAAAAGGGAAGGCAAAAGCTTGAATGGCATTGTGCAATGATAAATCGGTTGCGCGCATACACGCAAAAGGCGAATATAATGTATGCAGAAATGTATACTTGTGACCAAAAATACTGAAGTTCAATTCGTCTGGCGGAAATTAAAAAAAAAAGTTATTAAAGAAAATCGATTAAATGAAAATCAAAGCTTGTTTACTTTGATTTTCTTTATTTCCGCCTGGCGAATTTATTTATTCCGCTGTTGTGGAAGCTTGCGATAAAGTATTAAAAAGGAAGAGACGTTAAATCTGATTAACCTATTTTATTCAGCTTATTTCCTTTGCGCGAATTAGCAGGATAGAATGCATTTACTTTTTTTTATTGATTTTATAAATGAATGTTTATATTAGCTTCCATTAGTTGCTTTAAACAAGAGTAACTTCGTCAAAGCAAAACAAATCTAAATCCTTTTTCCGAACATAAAAAACAAAATCCCGTATATCAAAACAATTTCAACGTAGCAACTTGGAATGAAACAGAAAAACGATGCAAATAAATAAAAATATAAGCTGCAAGGGTGGAAAAAAAATCCCTAACTCCATTAACACCAGACACGAAATCCTTCAACAAAAACAAGCCGTAAAAAGCAAATGAAATCCAATTTAGGACACTCAGAAATTCGCCGGCTAATTCCCCCGGCCAAATCCCGATCAGTCAACCTCCGGAAGCGACGGAGAGCGGAGTGCAAAGCAAAGTCCACAAACAATGTCCGGGCACCGCCGGGGGCGATGGGACACCACCCCGTAGGGGTGGAAAAAATTAAGATAAGCCCGTTTCGAGTGTGTGTCGACCAGCCGCGCGTTATCTGGACGGCGGCATCGGAGGCCAGACTTCCGGTTGGCGCTGGTGTGTACGTGGAGGGGATCGATACATCGGCCCAGTCAAGGTTCGCGCAAATCTCGCACTGCGGATAATTAGCCTGCCCGATCGACCCATCTGGGTTGAAAAGGAAAAAGGAAGCCGTGATGTACTGGATGAAAAGCCAATGAAAGCCACTTGGCGGTGGCGTTGAACCCAGCCGTCGGGGATCGAGTGCTTTTGATTGGCGATTATGTAAGAGGATCGATCGGGTTACATAGTATCCACAGGGGGTGTTGGTTCTGCCGGGACTCCGTTGTTTACTCAGATGAGATGCTTCGAATTTGCCGGCCTTGATTGCAGGGCTTAATTACATTAGCCCGGGTCTACCCCGGCTTTTGGCGCTGTGATTGGCTTCATCGGCTGCGCGTGGATTTTTTTTTTGGATGCGCTAAAGCTCAAGCTCCTGCAACACTGAATTACGAAGTGATGATGTTTGCCGTTACATTTGGTATATACTGGTCAAGTGTAGGCTGCAGTACTGATGGAAATTAATTATGGTTGCGGTGGTATCGATAGCAACGTAAATAGTTTTACGCGGTATTTGCCGAAAGCTGCGAGCGATTCGAGGATTCCAAGTGCCTCTTTGGCATTGGAAATGCAGTCGACCAGGTAGATTAATCATCCACCGACGGATTCGATTGTTATGCGATGGTCGGAATGGCATTATGCAGTTTCTTTGCGCCAGCCAAAAGGAGTGTACCGGCGAGGCTTTTTTGCGTCTCGGCACACAGATTTGCTAGGGTACGGTTCGGGAATTCTGAATTCATCCACGCTTAAGTACACTCGTTGACATTGATAAATGACTGGGCAAAGAATATCGGATAAAGGAAGCCTTAAAGCTGGCTATCATTGATATATATCTTACACACGAAAATCAATTTGTCATGTGGATGTATAAATACCAAATTTCGACTTGCATAAAATATGATTTTTCTATTACGGGAGTATTGTGTTCAACTGGAAGGCTATATCAACTTATATTTAGACACAATTGAGTCACGCCAGTTTATTACGTACTGAGGAGTATATCGTTGGAATGTGAACGCCAAAATAGCCCACTTTTATCATACGAATATCATTTCTACTGCTTTTTTTTATTTTGCTTCATTAAATTTTAGTTGTTTAATGCATAAATATTAAATATATCTCCAGATTCTCTCCGCGCGAAAGAAGAGTACGTAACATGAATTTTTAACCAAGTACCCTAGTAGAAATGCTTATCAGCGGTTAGGCAGCCGTTGGCCAATACGACGTTTTTAGCAGATTTGCTGCCCAACCATTGGTCAACAGGCCGAAAATTTCTACCAGGGTAGCGTATCTCTAAAATAAATGACATAATTTTTTTAAAAGTGTAAATTTTGGCGCTTTGCTACTTTGTTACTAAACCAATGATATGATCTACATATATAATACATACGTCATCATATTCGATCTTCTAATAGTAGTTTAATCACAGAACGAAATTTATAAATCTATTACAATTAAAACTAAATATTGAATTAATGGAAACTGATGGAGAAAAAATTTATTTATAAACTTTTAAAAAGTGCCTTGTTTCAAGAGTAATATTCCTTACTAAAAAAGAGAATGATGAAAAGTGAAGCCTCTATTGATTGTGATTGGTCAGATTGACGCGGAGATTTGAAATTTGATTGGCTTACAAATTGTGAC
>UXGC01001883.1:0-15904 GCA_900480045.1 Eurytoma adleriae | reverse complement strand
TCACTCCATGTAATCACAAACCACTTTTAAATAAGTGACTTTGAAATCACTATTTAATCAGTTTTTAATTTCGTAATCCTAATAATTGGTTTTTCAAAATGTAATGATTATAATGAATAACCTCGGCTGACCATAACTCCTTTTGTAAATATTCGTACATGGGGTTCTTATGTTTTAGTACCGACTGAATAATATATAAATCACCTTATAGGGGAGAATAGAGTTAAAGTGGGGTACTGTATAATGGGCCACCGTGTGACCTAAACTTGAACTGCAACCACCATAACACATTAGGGGTTGTAGACGGCCCGTTATTCATTGCAATACCTGCTGCTCCACTTTACCCTTCTCTCCCCCCTTGAAAAAAGTTCTTTCCATTTTTTACAGACAATTTCAAAAGTGTCAAATCCTGAAACCGCAGTCTTCTCCTGCCAGCACGTCGTTAACAGCAGACGAAATTAATTCAGCAACCACACCCAGAAGATCATCAGAAGTGTATAATCCTAATTTCATGCGCGCTCGCAACAACCGCAAAACGAATTAGCCCGTCAATAAGGCTCGGGCGCCGGGGCGCGAGACGGGCGCAAATCCACGGGGGCAGGGGCTCAAGTGCGGTGTAATTACGTTGGAGAGCGTCGCGGCTCTCCTCGCATGCGCATAATAGCCGAGCGCGGGCCCGCTCGCACGGCTGGCTCGCTTTGGGCAATTAATCGCGATTCAGGAGCCGGCCGTGAATGCGCGCGTCTTCGTCGCGACGTCAGTTCGGAGGGTTGCCTCGGCTCGCGTGCGGAGCCACTTCGGGGATTATTGATGACGCTAGACGAGCTCACCTCGAAGCGCTCACCGGGATGGACGCTTGCGCGTCGGATGATCCTTCAGCGAAAGGGCCTCCTCGAAAGACGCGACGCTTGTTACTTGATAAAGGTAGTTTTATCATAGTTGGGTTATCCTTGTCTTCGAGGGGATTTTGCACCAGTCCAGAGCTTCAGCTAACAAGGAGAGCTTAAGGGTTTTGGATCGTAGTTTTGAATGAGAATGTACCTGGATGGGGCTTGTTATGTCAGAACGTGATCCACAAAATTATTTTTCATTAAAATTTAGTATTGCGTTATCTGAAGTTTTGAAGATGTTGGATAATAATCCTATCTTGTCAGCTACAGCTGCTCAATTAAAAAGACATGAAAATGATGATCTTAAAAATGATGAACTTTAAAGAGAAGTTAGTCTATTCTGGATTATGGAAAATGATGATCTTAAAAAATGATGAACTTTAAAGAGAACTTAGTCTATTTTGGATTATGGAAAATGATGAACTTTAAAGAGAAGTTAGTCTATTCTGAATTATGGAAAATGATGAACTTTAAAGAGAAGTTAGTCTATTCTGGATTGGTTCTGCCAGGATCGCGTGATCAATAGTGTATAAAATAATGGATCATTAAAATAAACAAGTTGAATAAAACCAGCATGAAATTAGAAATAAAAACAACAAAAAAATTATTTCTAAATTAGAAGCAACTTAAACAAAACCATTAACGTGAATAACCCGAAGATTTCTAAAATAAATAGAACGCTTCAACTTCTCGTAAAACAAATCTCTCAGCCGGCTCGCGCATTATTCACAAGCGCGAAACTTAAACGCGGGCATATTTAATTTTTTAATTTCAGCACGTACCCGGAATAAATCCGGCTCGTATCCACCGCGGCGGGCATGAATTTTCAACGCGCCTCAAATCGCATATTCCATGTGTCCTCGCGCGCTCGAGGAAATTTCAGCGCGGAGCCAGAGGCGAGGACGGATTTGAATAAAGCCTAGAAACGAGGCTGATAAAAAAAAGAAACGAACGAATTCGCGCGCGCGCGGACGGAAGTGGGGCGCAAGACAAGCGCTTATCCCTCGATCGCGGAAAAAACGAAGGCTGTGCCGCGGCGACTCCGATCCGCGGGGAGAGACGTCCGACGCGACCTCGTTTCTAACGCCCGGCATAATGGAATCGCTCGGCGCTCGGCAATCAACAAGTTATACGCGATTTTCGAGCTCGACGCGCCGCTTGGTTTTTGGCGCGAGTGAAAATTTGAATGGGCGAAGTACTTTTTACGCCAATTTCGAAAGTTAAGTTTTGTCAATTTTCAGATTGGGTATACAAACTTAAGTTGAATAATCATGGTTAAATACAAATTTTAAAGGATGCCAATAAATTTTTCATTTGAACGGTAATAAATAAAATTCTTTTGACTCACAAGGAGAGTGTCACTGATTTTGTTGAATCTTTGAGTACGGTTTTGTTGTGCCAAAATATTAGGTTCTAGTGCTCAAAATTTTCGATAAAGTAGGCCACTACAGTTATATTTCTCTAACCCTTCATAATTCATTATTTAATGATTAATGATAGCTTAGTTCCCATAAAACGTACCGAATCTATAAAAATGTAAATAACAGCAGAGAAATATACCGATAATTTGAGAGGCTTTACGGTAAAAAATCTCTATATTGCTTCAGAAGTTATGGACAATTAAATGTGTACATTATGAACTACATAAATATACATATAAAAATTCACATTGGCACGTACTCTTATTAATTTAAACACACTGACACTCTCATAGTCAGAATAAGTGACTATTCAAATTTTAACAGTGGACGCATGAATCTTTTTTTACACAGGGTGTTTCAAAAGTCAGTTCATATTTTATTTACATTTGAAACTAAAAAATATATCAAAAAATAATCCAAACAAAGTTTTTGGATCAAAAAGGGAACCTGATAGTAATCTTGGATTTGTCCTATTGTCCAGTTTCATGGTCATTTAAATGTCAGATCCTGTGCTTCAAGTAGAAACCCTATTTCTGAATCCAAATTCGTAAAATTATACATTCTGGAATGTACCATTTTATGATCCCAATTGATCTTCACAGTTATGCAAAGGTCAAACGCATCAGCAGGTGCCCGTTTCTTACAGTTTCAAAAATTATAATATTCTTGTAATTTCAAAATAGGGTGAAAGCTTACTTTTAGGGTACCCTGTTTTCAGGCAGTAAAGCTTCTAGTAAAAAATGAAATTAAAGTTATTCAGTACTCAACCCTGTAAATCTAATTCAGTGAAATTAACTAAATTTTCAGTGAGGATCGGGACAATCCAGTGGCAGAGACCTGATCTGCTCTGGAAAATCAGTGAAATTCACTGAAAATTAGTGAAATTTCAATGAATGAGATTTAGAGAGAAAGTCTATCGAGAGCAAACTGAGTTTAATATAACCCTTTCCTTTACCTCCCCAGCATTTACTCCCCCCCTCATAAATTTTTTAAAGATGATCAAGCCTACACCCATCGACTATCTCCACCCTCCTCCTTCAAACTACAACTACTTCAGACTAAAGCAATCCTCATCACATATCACTTTCGCAGATCCCGCAAGTGCCGTAAATTGGCCATCCCCAACCGGGCTACACGCGTAACCTCAATTTTCTCCGATACCTCGTTCGAACATTAGGCTTGTTTATGCGCCGGGAGCTGAAAGGAAAATCCCCCCCTACCGTGCGTATACAGTCGCAGCGGGGCGAAAATTTAGCATGGAGGGTGCGCGCAGTAACTGCGGCCCCGTACGAGCTGACAAAAAAAGCAGGGGGCGTCGGTGAAAGCCGAGGCTTACGTGGAGTCATAAAGTTTTCGGGGCGTTCTCACCGTCTCCGGCTTTTTATTTTGCCTATTCGATGGGCCAAGCATCACGGCGACTGTAATTTTCCTCCTCCTTACGGGCGCCGTCCGTCGACTTGATGGCGGTTCGAGGTTACGCGCGCCGTTTTAGTGTCTCTGCCTTTTAACGATTGCGACGATTTATTCTTTACCATTTCCCTTTTTTCCCCGACGTTTGCATCATACACTTTGCCGCGTAAAAAGCAAACGTTAATTTTATTACCTATTGTTGCTAACTATATTACTCGGATAAGAAGGAGTACTTCTAATTTCATCAGAGTTTGAGCGGACAAATTACATCGGCATTCTCATTAAGGGGAGAAGATGAAAGGCAGGAAATCTTAATCTCGAATAAGCAAAATCGTACTTTTTCTCGAGTTATCCTTTTTTCGCAAGATAAATAAGTGTAATTAAAAGTTTTTAATTGAAGTACCTACGCCCGACGAGTGCCTTTGTGCAATATGTACGATTAATTATTTGTTATATATCCGGATGTATATTTTTTCTCGACTTTACGAGGGCCAAAGAGAGTTTCATCCAACTTTTGCAGTTTAAACAGCGATAAATGGTGCGCAGTAAAAAATGCCGAGGCTCCTTCGCGGACTTGACCTCGAGTAATGTACGCTTAGAGACTAAAGTTGATTCTCGAGCCTACGAGAAAGTACGAAATTTGCAGATCTTCCAAATCTTTTTTATTACATTCACGTGTAAACAAGGATAAGCATCTTTTTAAGTAAATTTTTAGAAGATACAAGTTGACTATGTAGTTAAAGGAATTTTTTTGCCATTAAAGGAGCAAATAATAAAAAGTGATATTCAAATTTTCTCTGCGAAAATTTGCAGCGAACATTCAATGAAGTTTTAATAAAAATATTGAGTTTTCGAGTAAGGCAGAAAATTGAAATGCAGCGAACCAACCTTGGTGTACTATTTATAATTAAATTTTTGTAGAAAATAACGAGATGTTATTGAATTCCAGCAGCGATAGCTTTTAAAGTTTTAATTTAATTTTTCCTTTAACATCATTTTTCGCTTTATAAGTTAAAAAAAAAGACTAAATACCACCAAAAAATTACGAATTTATAAAATTTTAAATAAAAGCATTTTATTGAAGTGGGTAGATTATAAGAGATTGTTTTAGCTCATTTAAAAAAATATTTATAAAACATTCAAAACTAATATTTCTACTCACGAAAATTTATATAAAAATTATTTGTAAAACTGTATACAAAAAGATTTTTCCAGGTTAGCCCCGCGTATTTTTCATAAAAATCGTATTACAGAAAAACGTAATAGGCTTAGTCGAGGTAATAATATTCTCTGTATTGACGACTAGTTGAAACTCATATTTTAAAGGGCACCCGTTTCTGACAGGTAATCGTTACATTTTTTACGTAGACGCGAAGTGTTGTTCGGGCCTTCAGCCCAGCTGCTCTTGCCTCTGATGAGAGGGAAAGAGAAAAAGAAACGAAGAGAAAGGAAGACAAAATATTCGTCACTAGTCAGCTGTTTTCTAGTATTGTAGGTAAAACTGTTGATCCAACGATCATGGCAAGAAAATTTCGCGATGAATGTGGGCGGCAGTATGTCAAAGTAATAATCATGTTCTTTTTTTTGGCATTTCACACAAATTATATAAATTATAGACCCCTTAATTGTATTTACACATTAAAACTGTTACTGAATTTCAATATTTTTCATTTGTGTTCGAAAATCTATTCAAAATAATTTACAAATTAATATACGATAAAGTAATTTACTCCTATAGTATGACAGAAGTGGAAACGAAAAGTCACTGGACTGTACTGACTTATCAGATATTAGTTAGAATAGTTGTTTTTCTTTTTGTTCTTTTAAAATGTGGAAGAGTGAAAAACTACTTAATTCGAGTAAAAATTGAGATCATACTTGGAGTGCTCAATTTCTTTTTCTTTTTTTTAACGACTGATTTTTCAATCGAACACTGTTTTTCACTCTTCCGAATTACGAAAGTACGTTAAATTGTTATCTCAAAAAAATTAAAAGAAAAATATAGCATCGATTTTTTCCTACTATTGAGTCGTAAAATAAAGAGCGGCGAATTTTCATAAAAGTCCTCTTAACAAAAGCGCGCGACAATAACCAGACGTAAAAGCGTACGAAACGAACACTCAGGGAATTAAAGTCCGGCGAAAAAAAAAGAGAGAGAGACGAGGCGAAGCGAAACTTTGAGCGCGGCACCGGCGAAATCAAACAAAAGCGGCCCAAAGCTGCAGCACGCGAAAAGGGACGCGGAGAAAAACAAGCGGGCGGAGGGGGCGGGCTCTCGCGAGCGTCGCACGCAGTCTTGCGGAAAACGCGGCGAGGAGACCTTTTTTTCCTTGGCCGGAGCTGGTACACGCGGCGGTCTTTATTGCACCGCGGCACTTCAGTTTTAACGAATGTGCATTAAAAGTTCCGTCGCGACGGTTGCCCGCTGATGGCTATTTCCTTTTTCCCCCGGCTTTAAGTACGAATATTTTTTACGTTTATCGCCGGCCCAGCGAGTCATTAAAATGCACGAGCGTTTAACAATTTTTTTTTTGCGGGTAATGGCGTGTTATTTCCTAAACTTCGTATCGACAAGAATTCGTTTGAAATAAAGAATGATTTCGAAGGTGAATTTTTCGATTGGACAAGCCTAATATTCGGAAAGGCCGTGCAAACTGGGATAGTGGAAATACATCGAACGGTTCATTCGATTAGTCTCTGAAGTTAAAATGTACTAGGGTCTACTGTCTAGATTCAGTGCACGTTATTAGTTGGTACATTTATCGCTAGGTGGATTCGAAAACATTTTTCACGGTAACGAATCTCTTGTTTCTGTTTGACAAGTAAGCCTCAAGGCTTGAGAGTTTAGTCCTCCGGAGAAGACTATTGGTGCTGTACATTTCAACTGAATATCAATTGAATTATTTAACTGATTATATAAAAATCATGTAATTATTAAAAAAATTTGTTGAATTTTCTAGTGTTAGTTTTAATCAAATGTCACTATTTTCAATCATGATGCGTATTTTTAAAGAATATTTTAAAAAATGACATAATTAGAAAAATTAGAAAAATAATTTAATAGAGAGAAAAAGTTTTCTGATCACACTCTACCCTTAAAAAGGATTGTCCACATTTACGTACACTGTCTGCAACTATTGGGACCAGCTTAATAAATGATGTTTAATATATGTTGCAGATAACATAAATGTTTTGCAACTACAGTATTAATATAACTCGTGTAAGTGCATGTGTCTTTGTGAATTCGAAAATTATGAAGCGCGACTTTTCATTTATGAGTGAAAGACTCGTTCCTACATATGGTAGTTCTATCTCGGTATTGGATCTTTTCTTTTATCTTAATTTATTTTTATTAATTATTTGGAAATTATAAAATTACTTTTTTAACTGGTCTGTTCTCTCAAAGTACAAATGAATATTAGAGCGATTAGACGATTGTCTTTTTGTGTCATCATCATAACATTACTCGAAAATAAATCATTTTGACGTAAATAAATGAATGTTATTCCAGAAAATCGTGTCCCTAAATATTTCTATTACCTAGCGCCAACCGTCGGGCGCTGATATATTTATCGATATTCGTTGTCGAGTTATATATTTAGATCTTTATCGTGGCGACAGGCTGTATGAGCCGAAACGAGCAGTACCTTAAGTGGGACATACGCGGGCACGTCGAAGCTTTTAAAACATTGCGAAAGCATGCGGCGCGCACACAGTGCCGCCGCTTATTTACTACACCGGCGTGGGTGTAAGCGCACCGGGAGTTTCGTTTTATGGGATGTAGTCATTGCCAATGATCAGTCGAGAGGGTAATTTTACGAAGGCTAACGGCGCCCGCGTTGCAAAATGTTATTGCGCAAAAATGTGTAAAACTTTCCTAATATTCTCTTTACGATGAATCCGTTTTGCTTTTTCGAGAAGTTGTTTATTGCTCAAAATATTATATCATTCTATTCGCCACATTCAAGCCGTAAAAAGACAAACTTGAATATTACACACTAACGCCGATGTTATATTTTTAGCTTCGGCTGATTTTCATCGAAGGCAGTTTTCAGTTTGTTTGAAACAATTATTTTTCCAGTCGTTAAAATTTAACAAAGCAATAAAAAAAAAAAAGAACAAAGGCACCGAGCTCTGGCGTAAATGTACGAGTGCGCGATTTTAAAGTACTTGAAATTTGAATAAAAGGCGCAGTCTGAATGAAACACGTCTCGTTGAGTGCATCGAGAAAAAAAATTGTCCAAACTACTCCGGTGGAGAAGTGGTTTCGAAAAGAAACCCAAGACGAATTTTTCTTGATGCAAGGCTGCGGAATACGCGTACACACTCGAATGCAAACACACTTGCAAAAAAGGATGTGAATATACTCGAGAAGCAGCAGCGACGGCAGCTCTTTTCATCGCGGCTCCTCTGAGTTTTTAGTAAAAGTTTCGTGTATGCGAGCTTTAATGAATAAATCAAATGTATAGCGATGAAGAATAGTGGAGCGGAAGGAAAGATGAAAGAGAGCACGAATTATTAATGTTAATAATAATTAATGTCGCAAGTTCGGCGATATTTTAAAGAAACGTGTAATATCAAGCAAAATGCTAGTACACTCAGGCGACATCATTTCTTTTAGAACGTACCTCATGAATGGCAACGTCGACTATTCTACGTTAAAATTTTTCACATTTTGGGCCCCCTTCTAAAAGATATTCTCAACCGAGTGTACATTCTAAAATTTAACTTCGTGAGGTACTTTGTAACAATAAAATTTCTGTTAAATCTGAATTACAACCAAAATTTTGTTTGCTATTAACTTCTTACGCGAGATTAAACTGATAAGCAAATAAAAATATTAAATTCTTATTTAGCGCAGTCAAATATTCTTGCCACAAAATTAAATATACCCATTGTTAAAGCAAATATGTAAATATTAGTTCTTAGCGTTATGTAATTCTACCAGAAATTAAATGATGTTACTATTACGATATATTTTAATCATAAGCTAATCAGTTACTATTTAATAATAAAAAATGGCCAGTAATTAAAAAAAACTGATTTTATGTAACCTGAAAGTAGTTGATTTCTACTAGGGTATATTCAAAATAATTTTATTTGTTGCCATCTAGCTATATCTAGAAATCTTCACCAAAGATAATATTTCAATATTTGTGTAATGCCATCAATTTTTTGTAGCTGTATCCCAATATTAACAATTTCTTTTCAATATTTTTGAAAAAATTAGAAAACGTTAAATAAACAATTTTAAATCAGTCGTCAACTATAAACAAAGTAATTTGCTACCGTGGAAAATAATTCTAAAAACAGCGCGTTAACGAAAAAAGATTGAACAATGGGAGTGGATCGAAGTAAGCCGGAAATTGAGAACCGCTGACCGACCATTGTGCCCGTCTGGCCGGAACGGAGTCGAAGTTGGCGAATTGTTTCAGGGGGAAACGAACGAACACCACCTTGAAGCCAAGTCGCAAAGTACTCCAGGCCATGAGAAGAAGAGTGAATGAGAAATAAAATAGAAGCCTGGCAGAGGAATAAAATGTGCTCTACGTAAATGTATCGTTCGTTTACAAGGCGAATGCTGCTTGTCGGAAATAATCCACATGCTTTTTCTTTCTTATAAAGTAGCAGTATTCTTGAAAAAAATTAAGTCTTAATAAATTATTTAATTGAAATAGGTAAGAGGAACTAAGAGAATTATTTTGTTGAAAGCACGAAAGATGAAAATTTAACCCACATAAAAAACGTTGAAATACGTGATTTATTTTTTCAGAAAAAGCTTTCACTGGGACCAGTTGGAATTTAATATTAATAATTTATTTCAATACAACTTGTAAGAAGATTACGCGAAAAAGAGGATCAAATAAATAAACTTTGTAACAAGCACCACGTTTATAGTAAAAAGTTTTATATTTAAAAATATTTTTTAAAGGTTTTTTAACTAAAAATTATTTTTATCGAAATATAAATTAATAAAATAATTGCACATATTTCAGCTAAGAGGTTCGCTAAGAACATTCAAAGCACACCGTAAATATAAAAGTACCTACTCTAATTTTTCCAATTTCGTAAAAATATTTCGTCGTTCCTAACGAAGAAAAGAATATTTCAAAAAAGACCAATTTTAATTTGACATTTTTAAAGCACTAGCAAAATGTGAACTCCTCCAGAACCTGGTAAATTTGAGGTATCATTCGTATGATACACTAACCAGGAGAGTGTCACACCTCTGGCTCACGAATTTGGACAAAATTTTAGGAATTGTTTTCTACTACCTCACAATAAAGTAAACTCTAATAAAGTAATCCCATATGTCTTTGTTTAACAGAAACAACTAAAAACATTAGTATTTGTAGATATAGCAGCAATGATAATAAATCATTCTATGAGCTAAAAAAGGCCTATGGGATCAAACTAAAGATGGTTTGATTCACTACTCAGTACTAGAAAACAATTCCTAAAGTTTTGTCCAAATCCGTGACCCGGAGATGTGACACTCTCCTGGTAAGTTTATCAGGTTTTAGAAAAATTTACTTTTCTCTAGTGCTTAAAAAAGGCAAATTAAAACAGACCTTTCTTGTAATGTACTTTTCTTCGATTTCCTATTTATATGAAAACTACTTCTTCAAACGATATATCATCGATGTTGCTTAATCATCCACCGGCGAATCTCAAAAAACAAATACGCTTCGAATTTTTCGAGACAAAAAAAAAAAAGAAATAAAGACGTCACGCCTGCCGAAGCGGACGCGCACTCGAGAAAAATTCATGTCACCGGACAAACAAAGACACGCTCCACCGAAGTGCCAGAAAAATAAATAACTCCTCAAACGCAGCTCCCGGTGACAGGAGTCAATTAAACGAGCCGACGCAGCACGCGAGCGTTAACGTATGCATCGAAAAAAAAAGCAGCAACCCGATGTGCCATCAACGCTCGAGTGGCTTATCGGGGCATTAATCTTAATTTCTTTCTCCCGGTCGCCGGGGGGGGAGGGCCGTCGCGCCCCGTGCATTCTGCACCCCGCGCGGCTACACGCGAAGCGTTTTCCCTTCCTCGTCTGCTTTTGCGCGTGGGGGGGGGCGAAGTCGATTTGCAACCGGGCCGAAAATACAAGAGGGAACCGCCGCGGCTCGCGCTCGCTTTTTCAAATATTTAGCCCGGAGGTGCATCCTACTTTTCTTTGTTGAATTATGCACGGCTACGATTATGGTCCTGCTTTTGTTTCCCGGGACCTACGGGGATGGGAGATTTTTCAGCGAATTTTCTATTATTCAAGCTACGGAGAAGGTTATTTCGTGAATTCGCCGGTTAAATGCAAAGGGATCAAAGAAATAAGCTTCTGTATATTAAAAAAGGACGTATGACCATTTGCGAATTTAACATATATTATGTAAATTATTTACTCAAATTTCAGGGGTTAGTCTAATAATCATTGTAATGATGTAATTTTAGTGACATTTGATTATAATGATTATAAGAATAATTCAATATTGTCAATGGTTATACGATTCTCTGACTCTCAAAATGTGGAAGACTGAAAAACCACTCGAAGCGAATGATAACTGAGTCAATCGAGCTTCGAGTGGCTCAGATTTTTCTAACAAAGAGTGATTTTTCACTCCAACAGAGTGATTTCTTGAATTTTTCACTCTTCTGCATTATGAAAGTACAATCAGTAATGACCAGTTAAATGTTAAGACTAGAAACCTATGGAAGCCCACGTTACGGTAAATGTACCAGTTAATATCATGTGCTACGTCTACATCCCAGTGCGATTTAATTTGAAAATAAGTATAATACATTGAATGAAATACTCGAATGTAAAAATTCATGATTAATATTTACAAAAAAATCTCAAAATATTAATCTATTAAATATTGCGATCATTAACATTAATGTCCTCACTCGCTGTACTAAAGAAATAGTAAAATTTATTAGATTTCCAATAAATGTTGACAGAAACATAGTAAATTTTGCAACAAAGTATTGTAATTTTCTTTACAGTAAATAGTAATATTGTAAAAAATAATAGAGGAAAATTTATTGATTAATAAATTATTTAATAAATAATTGAATTTAATTTTTTTATTATTAATTATTTATTAATAATTTATTAATAATAATACACTATAATCATTCTAAGTGGAGCTGTGGGGGATAGATTTGAAACGAGATCAAAATTACCATAAATTTTGGAAAAAGTAACACAATTATGACAACTTTTATTATACAAATTGTAATTTTTACAAAATTAATGGTAATCTTTCAAGTCGGCCCTCTACCTCCAAGAATTTAAATAGTAAATTTCCCTCCATTATTATTCTCAATGCAGTCTGTGTGAACAATAAAATGACTACTGCAAATTTTAATCGAGCTTTTATCTCCGTGTAATTTTCTTTCTCGAAATTTGCAAGATGCAGCAATAACTCAAACAGATTGCCCCCAAAAGGATTTTTATATAATGAAAAAGAACCAGAGGATAAAATGTTACATTGCGATCAGTCAAACGCGGCAAAAACTTTCGCACTTTCGAGGTGACTTTCCCAAAAACAATTAATTACCCGAGGTAGACGCGTATAACGCGCGAGTTGCCATTTCTCACTGTGTATTTTTCTGGCGCACTCGTTCACTTTCTTCCGAGCGCGCAACAGAGGTAAAGATGGATCGTCCGTAGGTGCACGCGGGAGGAGGGGGAAAATTTTTCGGCACGCGCCAGCTGCTGGTTTTGCCGACTCGACATTTCCCGAGGCTCGTATACCAGCGCGATAACAGCGTGAGAGCTTTTGAAGATTTACACAAACGATTGGCTAAGCTGCCCCGACGTTTGTATTTTAAACAGAACAGATGAGCCAGTTTGGCGTACATTATTTATTAACGAAATTTAAAAATTACCAATTACTCAGAAAAGTCGCAACTTGTACGTAGTGACGCATTCGGTCCCAAAATTATCATAGGTAGTAATTTTTCTCAAAAATGAGGGTATTTTTTAAACTATAGTAATTCTCCTTTCCTATAGTAATTCTCATCTCTAATTAATAAGCTGCTTACATAATTACACATAAAATTATTGTAGATAAAACGTATACCTCAACCACTATTGTCAGGTCATTGAGAAAATACAATACCAAACTTAATGTGTAAATATGTAAGCATACGTGACTGATTAATTTTTATAAATTTGTATTGCATTAAAAGGATTAAAAAATTTCGGGGTGGACTGTACCATGACAAACGCTTTACCGCTATACCGAATGCGACACGCGTCACTCCAGCTGACTTGTTCTGGTAAACAGTCGTGTGATATCCCGTCGAATTATTTGTATAACGATATTAGATTTGTAAAAGGAGGGTTCGCCGATTCGTTACGTTAGTCGATTAGATTTTTCACCGACAAGAAATCGATATCGCTTGCAACCGCTCATGCCAGATGAACAGTAATAGTTACAATCAGTATATTTGATAAATACACCTTTTTTGTTTTTGCGTATAAGTATTTGGCGAAATAAAATAAAAATCCAGTGAGTTTTAATCTCCTACAACTAAGAAACACATTCTCGAAAAGAAGAAAATGGACTTAGATGGGATTTTCTTCAAGCTCGCACAAATATTACGATATAATAGTGTAATAAGTGTATATAAGTTAAATATGTCATTTAATTGATGAATAAAAATAAAATCTTACCTCTTACTTAATATGTGAAATCTTTTGCCCTTATGTGAAATAAATGCAGTTTTATCAATTCTTTAAAGGAGTCATAATATCAAATTCTCTGTATATTTATGCATATGTGGCTTAAATATCACAGGCGTCTTTCCAAACGATCAGATATATCTGCAAAATGATTTTCAAAAATAAGTCATTTTAACATAATGCGTGTAAAAACATTTAAAAAGCTATGATCCTAATAACAACACTTAATTTTTTACTAAGTTAAATTACATTGAATAAGTTGACATTTTTTTTTACAGATTTCAGACTAACAATTTTGAATAATTTTCATGTACCAAATCTTTAATGTTTCTATGCAATGTCTTTTTGAATTGAAGCTATTTAGATATTTAGACCAATCATTTTCATACATGATTGTAAAAAAGAAACTGATAATTTTCTGTTTCAGGTGAAACAGCTGTAACGTATTTTGCTTTCATAAAAATGATTCCTGAAAATAACTTCAATTCGCAGTGACATTACATACTAGGTTTTTAACCTTTAGCCATAAATAGATATTTAAGAAGAAATTCAATACTAGGAATAATTTATAATATATTAATAACATTATAATTATTAATTTACTATTGGTTCTAGTTAAATTTAAAGAAATAACATTTATATGGATCATACCCCCTTAAATAATATTTTTTTCAAAGTCTAACAGGCAGAAACTGAATTATTTAAAAAAACGATTCATTGTTTTAAGTTAAATTTATACAATTTACTACACGCGCCTGCAAGTGCCTAATATTAAAATTTGTAAGACATCCAGTTAACATTTTCTTAAATAAAACTTTTAGGCCTACAATGCGATTTACGGATATGATGAGAAATCATCAGTACTACCTACCAATAATTGTTCACACCACACACCAGCTTGTTACAACTGATAACGTCGAAACTTGTGAAGTGTGCCATAGTTACAGCTCACATCAAGCAAGGTGCATCTCTTAAATTTGAACCTAAAATTATTGAATTGTTTTTTAATTTATTATTAATTACTAGAAGAAAAAAAATAAGCATGAAGATCTTTCTTAATACCTTTATATGCACCATGAAATACTTTGCTAGTACTGATCACGTAGTGCTGCAGGCTACACTAGATTCTATTGTCAGTTTGGCATTCTCTTTCTCTCGTCATTCACATAAAGCCAATGTCACCATTCCTTAAAAAAATACATGAATGTAATAGTTTTCTAAATAGAACTATCAAGATTAAAATAGGAAAAAGTAGGACATACTGATCTATCAAACAATGTGCACCTTCGGGTGGTGAGCCACCTCATTAAATATGTTTTATTTACTATTTACTTAATGTAAAAATCATATAATTTAAAAATGTTTTATTTTTAATGAAACATATTAACGGGGTGACCCTCTTTGTCCCAAAAGTTCAAATTGCCCCATAGCTTTCTATGCCCTGATTTCCCTTATGATTTATGAGCCTTTTGTTAAGAAATTGAAGTTTAAAATTCAGCATAACAAAGACAGTATAAAAAATCCATAGAACCTACCAATAATTGCATGTCGCAGCTTACAGCAGGTGACAACAGCTTGAGAACATTTCAGGTTCGCCATAGGTAGAGCTCACCACAACTGGGGAAATGCCCCACAAATTTTGACCTTTAATCATTGAAAATTTTTATGTCATTATTATTTTTTTGAAGTATAAATTGCTAACATAAAGTCGTCTTTTCATACTGCTATATTCACCTTGAAAAGCTTTACGAATGTTGGTATAACACCAATTGGTCACAAGGTGTTGCATACTACAATCGTACTTAGTTAACTCATGGCCTTCTAATGTTCCTTCAAGCTTGCACGTGTCACTTAACCTTAAAAGAAAACATGAATGTATTTTCAGAATAAAACTTTTAGGATTATAGTTTTATTAATAAGTCTTTCTTTGTCTCGAGGATCACTGTCGTTTGAAAGATTAAAACTTTGAATGTAATCATTCTCAAAATAACCAATGAATTCTTTATTAAAAAGTTGTGGCAACAGAAAACCCAATAAAGGTACAAGGCAATGACCAAATATCGTCAATGCTACCTATCAACACTAGCTCACACAAGCTCAGGGCAGTTCATGTTAACATAAATCGAATTGTGCTACTTTAATTCTTTCAGGGAAATTTAATGCGAGGGTTTGCATGGTTTAAAATATGCTCCTGTTGCATATCGTCACCTATGCACATGTTCCTCTCGTGTAACGATAGCCCAACCCACATCTAGCACAGTCTTAGACATTTCGATGTTCAAAATTTACAAGTTGATTACTTACTTGCACGAATGACGCTCATCTAGAGTAATCGCCTGTCATCAACACCATTGACTGAAAATTTGGCACCTGCATAGCTCGTGCGAGCCTCCACGCTTTCTTTTTCTCCGTACAATGCAGTAGAAAGATTCTGGAATTAAACGTTAACTTTTCCATATATAAATTCAAAGCACAGTATAATACATACTAT
>UXGC01001882.1:0-15946 GCA_900480045.1 Eurytoma adleriae | reverse complement strand
TGCCCTAAGTCCGCCATGTCACGCCTATCCGTGACATAAGCAATCCTTTGCTGCACCGTGCGGTTAGCGCCCGAGCGCAGCGAGGGCGATAAGGCACGGTGCAATAAAGGACTACTTAGGTCACGGATAGGCGTGACATGGCGGACTTAGGGCAGGCAGATGCTATAAAAATAATTATATCAATGAAAGCTATCTCTTGGATCAATATCATAATAATTTTAACGTTTATTTTATTACGAATTTGCACATATCTTTATGGTAGAAAACAGAATAGCTTTTTGCAAAATTACAGCCACATAATAAGATTACCAAAATTAAAATTTGTACGTGAAATTAACCAGCGAATTAATAAAACGCAGTAAAAATCATCGTGACTTAATTATTCTTTTCAGTAAACGCCGGCAACAAGTACGTAAACTCGCGTTTAAGTTTCATGAAGCTCTTTCGGCTTTGAAAGCTGCAGGATTTTACATAAAATCAATAAATTTTCCTTGACGTACCTTGTTCATTATTTGCTTTACGCCCAAACGTTCAGATAAATATTATTTTTCGAAATAAGTCTAATCGTCAAATGTTAACTTTGCCAAATTCTTCATGCGTTATATATATAATATGCTTGCACATACATTCATTAAAAATGTGCAAAAATTAAAGTAATATTTTTTAAATAAAATTAATTAAAATCCCGCTCTTAATAAAATATTTACTCGATTCAAGTTTTTACTTCGAATAATAATTAATTATGTAAATTATAAATAATTGCACAGCAAACTTGTACATTTTCCATTTGAAGAAATACATTATTCATATAAATAATACTTTGATTAAACACTTTAATATATATTTACATGTTATTCACTGTCTCATTTTCATACACATTTTATGGCTCGATGGCTTGCAAATAACATTGAAATTTAACGTTCGGGGTATTAAACCAGAGGTATTATTAAAATACTTTATCATTAGTGTATAAGTAATAAAAAATGTATAATTATTCTACATGCAGTTTAAATATGCAATTTAGTTAAGTGAAAATGCGGTATAATATTAAATGGATGCAGTTCATTTGATTTTTAATTTTCTGTTTTTTTTTTTTACATTTCGAAACTTCCAAAAAAACGTAAAAATGATCGTGTTTCAATATTTTTCATTTTTGTCCATATTTTGCGCACCTTGTAAAAAAACGCAAAAATAAATATTTCCTCTAAGCTCGATTCTAATAGAGCAAGTTTCTCAGTTTTCAAGTTCCCGCACTGTAATATCTTCTTATCGACTCTACTATATTCATTCAATTTTGGGAGCAGTCACAAAAGGCGGTGAAAAGCTCGCGATAAGACGGCTAAAACTTGCGCTATTGTTTAGAACGTTAAACCGTGCTGCAAGCATAGTCGCCCACCGCGACTTTTATTAATCGAGGAAGACATTTTCATATTCTTCTTGCTAATTGTTGATAATCCTCCCACGCACGCCGTGTAAGGTATGTAGATGAAATTAAAACTGTGAAATGAAGTGTGCGCGGTAAAGTAGGAATATTTCGTTTGCCATATTTTTGATAGGATTATCTCTATAAATTTCTACTCGGACTTCCATAAGGTATCTTTTGCTAAAAATTATAAATAATAGTATATTATAATTTAATACAATGAATTTTGCCTTATATACTGTCAGTTATCTACATACCCTTTCAAGTTTCATGTTTACTCTCTACAGTTCTTCTCTACTTCTACTTTACTCTCTACAGTTGAATTAGTGAAAAACCAGTAAAATTAGTGAAAATTGCTCCACTAATTGCTAAATAATGTTTGCTAATTTTTAGAGAAATTTTACTAAATGTAATCCTTTTTCACTAATTCAGCCTTCGATAGTAACTTTAAAGTAACTACAATCAAAGTGTGGTCAGACGACCTTTTCTACTTAAAAAGAGGATCTAATTTTAAAATAAAAATGAAGCACTGATAAATGTTTCAACGAGATATAAACTTCGATGGGTCCAGTCTGAATTTTCCAAAAACAAAAAACAATACGTACTTTCCGCTTGCCCTTTTACATAAAATATTTGAATTTGCTAAAATTAAATGTATTCGGCCTCCTAAAGAACGCTAAGGGTTGCCATTTGTCTTGCCGGCTTCCTTTACATTCGCCGAGGTTCCTGTTTTTATGTTACCGCGGCATTCGGATTTACCGCTGGCGCTACTCGTTACCGTTCGGTAAAAGGCGTAAATTTTCCCGACGAACGAGGTAAGAAAAGTCCCGGAAGAGTAACGAAATGCGAGTCACGGAAGAAAATCTCCTGGCGTTTTGTATCCTGCAAAGGACGTTAATAACGGGCAATATTTACTTTTCTTAATATATTTTTTCAATTTTTTTTATGAAAAATCTTGTTTACTCATGTTAACTATAGAAATTATCAAAATTAAAAAAAAAGCAAATGATTATTCAAAAAAGCTAATCCTGTCATTTCTACTTTAAAGTATCAAGCAAAAAAAGACTTGTTTTGTACTTTAGGGTTTAAGAAGCTTTAACCAAAAAATAACAACTTACGTAATACGTTTTTATTATTTCGCTAAATAAAAAAATGTATCATTTTTTAATCTCTTCTTTATTATTAATGAAGCCCCTCGATTTAATTCTACATACCTACTGCGAATGCGATCAACGTAAAGTCGAAAGGTCGCGAAATCAAGATATTTCCGCTACAACTCCAATCTACGATTGCGATGATTAATTACCGCCCATGCCATTTCGCCTTGGAACATAAGCAATCGCCAATGCGAGCGCTGAATGAGTAATAACGAACGATCGGCGCGCATCATCGTGCGGAGGCACACGCGCCAAAATTTTTGCCACCGAAGAGGAGTATCGGCCTCGGTATCGGCCCTTAATTAATAATCCCTACTTCCCGACGGGCAAACAGCTCCCTCGAATCTCGTGCATTCATAAATTCCGCGCCTGACGTCACTTCAACGCGGGTGAATCAGCGCGATCCTCGTTGCGTCAAACTCCGCGCGGTGCGGACCAACTTCTGCACTTTCCACGAATCGCGTAATCTCGAGTGTAAGTAGTCGAGTACGAAACTATTGAAGAACTACTTCTTCTTTACATTCATCGATTTCCTGCAGGTTTGTCAAGGACATACGTTTTTTCGTGGCGAATAAATTTTTGTTTCATTACTTGATTACGATTACTTTAAATTAGCAATAATAATATTATAATTCGGTCCAAAATATAACGAAATGCTTTTGTTAATTTCTTTTGAGTAGGCTAAATCTTTAATTTGAAATTTCTTTTTAATTTAAATCTGTATTATTACCCATGGGCATACTGCTTTCCTTAAAAGTAATTGAATCCTTTTATGCAGAGCAGATAAAACCTGGATTAAAGACACTTTACTCTTTTCTTGTTAAAATAATTTTAATCTTATTAAATTTTTGTTAAATATTTAACTATTTTTATACCGAAATTATTTAATTCACTATAACTTATTTTACACAATTAATTATAATAATTTATAATTTTGGCGAAATAGTATAAATGATTTTCTTTCAGTAATATGCATCTCAATCGGGAATTTATTTTTAATTATTTCCATTTTTAATTAAAAAAACAACTTGTCCTTGAAACATGTTAATAGCACGCTCAAAAATGTATAAAACAATTTGATACGAGTAAAATAATTATGAACGTCGGTCGCCCCAGTATCGCGCGCTGCCTCGATAGCTCATACTTTATGCATTCCGCCCCGAATATGGATGTTACGACTTCTGTGAGTGAGAGTTACGCTGAGGCTCGTTAATAAATCTTTAATCGGTAATCTCAATTTACTTTTCTTTTTACCCACCGCGTCGCCTGCGCCAGACGCGTTAGCTTTCTTTATTCCCCAGCGGCGATGATTATCTGCATTGTTGTGTCATCTCAGCTGTCCCGGAGAAAAATCCCTCTAATAAAACTAGCCTTACAGGAAAATTACTGCGATTAAACGTATAAAAAAGGATGATCTTCATATATTTTAACAAATAAACCATTTTTCTCCCATTTACATGACTATGACTTATTATAAAAAAATCGTGCAATCATTAAAAAATCGATTGAATTCTTATAATAATTACAATCAAATGTATCTAAAATTACAATGAATAACCCTAGTATTAATATTTGTGTATTTGAATGACTCGCAAAACTTACTAGTCATTACAATCACTCGGATGCAGAAAAGTTATTCTTTGTGCACATCGTTAGAAAAAATGTGGCACCCGTGCGATGTAATTTATAATAACTATTATCCATAATTGTCATGTTCATCATAAATTGTCTGATAATTATTCAGTAGAAATTGCATCATAAAATTCGTAATAAAATTCGCAATTGTTACATTCTTCTGTAGTTCCTATTAATTTTTTGGTGTGTCAGCGCAAAATCAGAGCACAAGTAAATAGAATATAAAAATACAGTAACTCACAACTGGCTAATCTCAGCAATCGCGCAGTAATGGAAAACGAGTTAAATTAAGCAACTAAGATAGCGCACGGCATTGCATTACAAGTCCAACAAGGCGACGCGTAGTTTTGAAAAGTTCGCCCACGCGCCCCGCGCTGATCGTTCGATATCCGCTATCTGGCGCCGTCCCCACCACCCACCCACCTTTTTCCCGGGCAATTTTTCAAATGGGAGCCGCTCGACCGGCCGCAGATCCGTGATTTGTGTTTACGCTTATTTACGCGTCGCCGTCGATTGGAGCAAGATCGACTTGAACGCCTGACCCTCAAGGAGGATCCAGCCTGCGACGTGGACCGGAGTAATCGCTGCGACAATACGAGTCGAGATGCGAGTGCGTCTGATTTTACGAGCTGCCGAGAGATAAATCGTTGCTATAATCGGAGACGGCTTTGATTTTGACGAATTTCACGAGGATAAAAATAGTCCAGCTATTTTTCGGTGGTCGTGAATGACGTGTTGTTGTTTGGCGCAGATTATTTTTATTATATTCATTTGGTATTGTACAATTTGTAACTTACTGCAGTAAATGAAATACTAGTTAGTGCAAAAAATAATTCCCTGCAACAAATTGCATACGAAATAAGTAATTCGTAATCCATCCCAAAGGTCAGTCTGAGCTTTTAAAATTGTTACAATTCATTTTGGTATTTAATGAACACGAACACAAAAATAATCGGATCATTTACAAGTCCTCGTAAGCATTTCCTTGAACTCCTCCCTAAATTAGGGATGAATATTATAGCCTCAGCTCGATCACCTCCGACCTATCAATACGGTCTCACCATCGTGACTAATTTACTCAAATTACAAGCTCATTATAATGTTTACCTCGGGAGCGTAACGCACACCTCGCAGACTCCGCGGCGTAAAAAATACCAGCAGGTTACCATTTACATGTAAATTGAGCGGGGTTCACCCAAGCGAAGGAGCAAAATGTCGAGATTAACATTTACAAAAGGTGCATCAATCATGCTGTATTCGTAAACTGGAGCATACTTCTCCCCTTATCGGGGCGCGCGCGGCGATCGCCGATAAATTCACAGAGGCGAAAAAAGCCCCGGGCGTCGACTGTGCGCTGGGTGGCGCTGCCGTCGGCGGAAGAGGGGGCGTCCCCAATATCTCGAACGGCTGTTTTACGCGTCCCTCATAAAGTCGCATTACAAGCGACAAGTGCTGGCACTTATCACGGGATTGAACGCGCCTCGTAAAGCGCGCGAGATTTTTTTTCCTGCGCCCGCGTATACCGACGGTTAAATCTTGAAATACCTGCGGCGAGTAAATTCTGCGCACCGCGAAGTTGATGAATATATGTCTGATTAATCGGACAGATACATTTGGGTAATGTCGATTAACTAAATTTAGGTAATGTCTAATAAAGTAGGGGGTGGTTCGTTGAGTGGGGTACGGAAATTTAAAATAAAAAGAGTATACCTACAATCATTATGCATACAAACCGAGTGCTCAAAATTTTCTGAGAAGCAAAAAAATCTTAATAATCTTTAGACAATTTCGGCCCGGAGGAACGAAGTTCATTCTTTCCCGTTACGTTTGGGAATATAAGAAAGGCAGATAAGAAGCGAGGTAGTAGGTGGAGGCGAAGAAATTACCCCCACCTATATTTAACTCATCACAAAAAATTGTAATTTCATAAATTGCAAAATATTTGATAATGCAAAGTGTTTGCAACAGTAAATTTCTGAAAGTAAAAGAGGTTCGTTTCATCCATAATATACATTCATATACCTGTGGTCCAGTCGTAGGCAGACGTGACAATGCACTGATTCCGACGCCGAGAGCGCTTTTCCCGAGGACTTGATGCATTCAGCTTCATGTGAATGGGCTTGCAAAATGAAAAGTTGCGGAAGAAAGGGGAGATAAAAGCGATCGGAGAATCGCCCGTAAACGCTTCGAAAAGGCTGAGATTGCGCAGGAAGATATGTACAATGACACTTTCTCCGAAGACTGTAGTTCAAAATTGCACCCGAATTTGAACTGTATTGTTATTTATGATAAATATTTCAAACTAAAGAATGAGCTACATGAATTTCGTTGAAAATTAAGATATGATCATTAAAACAATTATATGCTGCGACTTTACATATCGTTGTTAGGATATTTTAAGAAATTCTTAAATAAAACAAGCACTTGGAAAATTAAAAACAGTGAAATTTATAAAAGGAATACAGAAACAATATTTCATTTTTATTTTTATTTAAAAATCGTTTAAATTAACATTTACAGTTTTACAGAATGATCTAATTTTATCGAACAAAATGAATACACGTCTGGTTTTTGTAATATCGAGCACGAAACTTTTCATAATGTCATCAAATTTTTGGGCTTCCATTGTTTGTTTCGTCAATGACAAAGTACTCTTCTGTAAAAAAAAATGCACCATACAGTGACTATTAATAAATGATTGAAATTTTAAAATAATTGAGGGAACAGTAAACTACGTAAAAACGTCAACAACAGGTGACATTGCCATAATTTGGAAAGAAAATCTATAATTATTACCTGCAACGATTTTTCGCCTTACTCCTTTCACCAAATAATTGACTACAGAATAATTGTCAATATCGACTAAATCCATACCAGTCATTGATGCATCATCGCAAGCGTATTCTACGCGTACGCTTCCTCTTGCAGGTGCCATTTTGTTAAGGAAATCGTACCGAATGCTCAAACTACCAACACCATTGCTATAGCTTATTTCCTCAAAGTACCAGAACATTGCATTCGTGTTTGGAATTTTTGTAGGACTGGGTGTACCAATGAAACGAAATGATTGATCAACGTGGACAATTATTTTAAGGTTTCTTAAAGGTCTTATTGGAAAAATATTCTCTGGTCGATACTTGTAGTACACCTAAATTATTTTATTCTAATTTAAATCTTTATTTATTGTAATTTTTGTAATTTAATTACACTATGGTATAATTCAATATTGAGGTTTGGAAACAGCCTAACTAAATTACATTCAGCAGTATAATGATAAAATATAAAACATTAAAACTTCTAATATTATAAGTAAAAAATTATTACAATTACTTATCATATTATCAGCCATTATAAAAGTGTTAATTAAAAAATAAAGGAAACTCAAACTGTTGTGTTAGTAAAGGTATAAAAATATATTAAGTTACTAGATGATCAACTTACTTGAAGATTTAAACTATTTAAACAAAAGACTGGAATCACACTAATATCCAAAGGACATTGATGCATATTATTTATTTCATAATTTACGATATTAACATTATAATTAAGGGCTCGAGGATTCTTTAAAATTAAATCTCTTAATTTTTGAACAACTTTATCGCTAAACATATTTACCCGATCATACTGATCATGATTTCGGTGATGGGTATTGCTAAAACAAAATAAATCAAAATAGAATGAATTACAGTTTCACCTTTAAAAATGTATTATATCCAAAGAGAAAGAATTTAGGTTTATACCAATTTATTAAAGACTCATTGGTATTGAGACTTATGACATTAGGATTTCTAAAAATAAACGTGAAACTTTCATCTGCAGCCTTATTTCTCAAAACGTTCAAATTTAATTTAGATGCAGGAACCAACAGCGAGAATGTGCCAATGAAACTTTGTCTAGTTTTTCTATTATTTTCAAAAATTGATTTTACATCATAATGAATACGAGCGAATTCGCGAAAACAAAAATATACTTCTAAACATGTTTTCTCTTTTTCCAAATGTTGTGCTAAAACAGTAGGGATCATTTAAATGAAATTGTTATTGAAATGATGTATATATAAAATTGCAATTGCACTACATTTCTTATTTGTTTTCATTTGTTTTCTTCTGAAATTATTTGATGACGAAGGCGAAGTTTACTCACCCACAGAAAATTTAATGACCTTTGGAATAGCCCCTGTTGCTTTACTAATTCTTGATATACCATCATTGACTTCATTACGTTGTACTGTGTTATCTGCCACGGCTTTCTTGTTGTTAATTCAGGCATTGTATGTCATTAAAAAATTTATTTAAAATTTACATAATTTTATTTTTTTTGTAATAATTTATGCAAATAAATACCTGCTGATAGGGCTTTAAACTCCTCAAGCTTTCATACAGTGCGTAACTAATTTGATGTTCCTCCTCCCTTTTCGCCGTTTCTTCTTTTAACTGCATAAATAAAAAGTTATGGAATATTAATATTCTTGCATTTTTATTCAAAAGAATAAAAAATAATTAAGTGTAATTACTGCTTCTTCTTCACTCAGTTTTAATGCCTTTGCAAACATCTCTTCTTCATCTTCATCTTCTACAGGTTTAAAAACATACGGAGATTCCTTTTTAAATTGGTACAAATAATGAAATCTATTAATAAGTAGTTCAAACAGAATTAAAAATTATATTGCTATAATATTTTAAAGCAAACAATCTTCAATCAAAATTGACATATACAACCGATAATCTTAGTAGTCAATTATTATTGTATCAATTTCAATGCATTATCAGTGAACACTCGACGGTAAGATATTACAGCTAAAACAATTGGGATTCACAGGGAAAGATAACCTAAAAAAATTCTCTTACGTGAAACTCTACGGAAGAATACGATTTGCGACACATAGGACAAGTTCGATCACTTCCTTTAGTATATTGTTGAGTGCAAGTATCACAAATACACATATGCAAACAAGGTCTAAATATATACGAAGAACTTCTGTCTAGACATATAACACAGACCTCACTGAAATCTGAAATAAAAAGCAATACACTGTAAAATAAAAACACGATACGACTTTAATTAAAAATGTTTTAAAATTTTAAAATTATCCCTACGGATATTTTCCATTTTGATTTATTAATCTGCAAACACGGACTGCCTATGTCTACTTTTTTTAACTATACACTTTTTTTTTCTTCCTAATGGTATCGGCGCCAGGCCATGTCCCGAAACTAGACACTTCGAATTTCGTGATGAGATAAGCCCTTGCTTGCTGTTATCTCGCTAGATAAACCCAGGTAGCACAATTTGACGCACTCGCGATTGAGCAGGACGTGCACGGTCTACTTCGCCATTTTAGTGTATATCAGCTGTCAGGGAAAGATTGCGTCAGATACTAAACTACAGAATTGCGTCAGACTTACAGTAGTGAAATTGCAAATAGGGGGTTGATACTTTTGCACTGGTCTGCCCATCAGAATTGCAGCAGACGATTACGTCAGATACTAAGCAGCAGGCATACAGCAGACTTGCGCCAGCAGAATTGCTTTAATAATTAAGTTATAAGCGAATTTATCTTTATTTATCTTTATTTATCTTTCGTTCATTATCGAATAAAATGTATATGTAATAAATTTTTCAATGTACATGATATCTTTTCTTCTACACTGTAATTGTTTCCAGGGCATGCGAGATGATAAGGGTCAGCTTAATTGAGTTGACATTCAATTATTTTTGTTAAACTATCTTTTAAGTATTTTATTATGTATGAAATTATAGTACATTATGCTACAAAGAAATAAAATCGAGTAATAGTTGACTTTATTCACGAGTTGCTTATATTGGGATTTGACATCACATAGATATAGCTAACCAAGTTAGCGCGTCTTAGCCCCGTTTAACAATATCTTTACGGGCAGATTTATATACAGATACAAAGTCCACTGGTAAAATGCAGTATCATTTGATTAAAATAAAAAAAATTCATTTTAGTTTGATTTATTTTAAATTTTTCTTGGAATGTAGAAACTATAGAAAGTTAAGAAAAAAAGAAGAAATTCACAGAAGCTGCATTTTTGCCACTAAACCGACTAGAGTTTATTTCTTTCAAATTAAACCAATCCATTAATTACCAAATTATCATTATCAGCATTAAAACCATTACTAAAATCTAGGTGCGCATATTGTTTTCAACAGCAATGAAGAATTCCTCTGAAACAAAATTGTATAAATATTAATGCATGAACATTATTAATATGATTTTAATGTAGTTTTTGCATCAAGTGAAAATAAATTATCATTACTTATTGTGAGCCTCCGCCCGATACCCTTGATCCGGTAATTAGGTGAAATGTTCATGCCCGTTTCATCCAAATTCATACGAGACAATGAGGCATCCAAAAAGCTGTATTCTAAGCTTATTCTTGCCACTAACGGCGTTTTCTTAACAAAAAAGTGATATTTTGCCTCCAAACAGCCAGTACCATTTCTCTTGGCTATTTCGTCAAAATTCCAGTATAATTCGTTATGATTTGAAACTATTTTGGCATTAGGTACGCAATCCACATTGGCAAAGGGCGTATCAACTCTAACTGTTAGTTTAAACTTCCTTAGAGATGTTTCGGGATAAATGCGTTCTGGGCAATATTTGTAGTTTACCTATGCAATTGTCAAATGAAAGTTCATAAATTAATTCACAAAATTTTTAACATTTTTTGTTTGAGTTTTAAAATAAATTATTTCTATGACGAAGATAATAACTATGGTGTTCAACTTACTGTAAGCTGTGAACTTAGTAAGTCACCGAAGAAAAAAAAATCAACATCTAACGGACATTTATTACTATTAATGCTATAATTAAAAACATTAAGATTGTAAGAAAATGAAGAGGGATTCTGCTTCATTAAGTCTCTTAAATTTGGAACTAATTCGTCACATGCAATATACATGTGATTCTTATCTGTAGTTATCTGACTGAATATTAAAAGAATACAATATTTAATTAATAATTTCCAAATTAATGTAATAATAGAAAAGAAAAGACTACAGGCCTGTCAAAATAATAAACAATTTTCTAAGGTTAAACATAATTAAAAATTTGTATAAAAAAATGCAACTTATGGGACTTAAATACATAACTATCTCGTGTGTTCGCGTAGTTTTAAGACGTAGTAGCAAGCGATCGGTTTGCCGTAGTCTTTCTTTACTATAAGTATTTACGTTCGTTGTCGGATTTTTATATTTTAAAAGCATTAGTACTAAAAAAGAAATGTACCTCTGTACGGAAGAATCATGTTCAATATCCTTTAACATGCTAGTATTATCAAACTTGAAAAGCAAGCTGTCATTACTGGAAATGTTTCTCAAAGTATTTAAACTAATATTGTTAGAAAAAATAACTAATGACATTCGACCCGTTGAACGCTCAGAAGTTTTTTTCCTATTTTTGTTGTAATAGACTATAGCAGTTTCAGTGAGCTGCACATACATTTCTAAAGGGTTATTTGAATCTGAAAGTAGTCTTCTAAAACCTTGATAAAATCAAGATTATTTCGAAAATTCTTATTAGCATTAAAAAAGTAATTCGATTTCATACCGATCCTTTTTTGTAATTGACTGCTTGAAGTTGGTGTTGTAGTAGCTGGAAAATCATTTACTGATACAGCTGTACTGATATTACTTCTAAACGGTTTAGAAGTCTTTGGTATAGCCCCTTTAGAAACATCTGGATGAATATTATTAGAAGACGAAGATCTTGCAAGATTAGTCATACTTTCCGTAAACCTGGATATCTTTATATATACTTATAACCCAATTATTTTTAACCAATTATCGAATTAAATTACCATAAAATTAGCATCAATAAATACCTTATAATGAGCTTCATATTCAAGACTTTCAAGTACGGCTTGATTATAATGTTCTTCTTCTATATTTTTCAATGTTTCAAAGGTCAACTACAAATTTGAAAATATTGATTACCCAATTATTTTAATTTACTACTAATAATGAATTATTTACCGCCTCTTCTTCACTTATCTTCAGTACTTTTGCGAATATATCATCAAAATCATCTTCTACTATTTCTATAGGAGGACGTTCCTGTATATTAATATAAAAGTTTTGAAATAAATAAAGAACTCTGAGAATGTTATAGTTAATATTATAGTTAATTATATAATATATAATTATTATTATTATATTATTATTTCTTATAGTTAATCATACTGTTCAAAATTATTCAAATAAATATATAGAAAATATTTTTTAAGCATTTTTTAAATAATTATTTATTTATTATAACCAAATTCTAAACAATTTTTTTCTGGAATATACATATATTGCATATTATTAATGTAATGCAATATAATCCAGTAAAAATCTCCAGCTTTCAATTAATTTTGATAAGTTAATTATTTTAATTATTTGATTTTATACCAAAATGTTGTAGCAAATTCAAAATATTTCTATAAATAAATATTAAGTCACGTTCAAGTTTTCAGCACATCTAAAAATCTATGCTTGGTCGATAAAGCGCAATGATGAACACTTGTGAAACTGTAGTTTTAAATGAAAGCTAACCTATAAAAAAATGTTCTTACATGAAATTCTACCGATGTATATTGTTTGCGGCACATGGGGCATGTATTATCGGTTCTTCTAACATATTCATGAGTGCAAACTTCGCAAATACACATATGTAAGCAAGGCCTAAATAGATGAGAAGATTCGTTGTCTAAACAAATAACACAAATTTCACTGAAATCTGAAATTTAAAAGTACTTATAGCAATAAATATTCAATATCCATTTCAATTTTAAAAAAGGAATCAATATTAAATTTATAATTACGAATTTTTTCCATCTTGATTTATTAAACTATAAATTCAAAGTGTATATAATTACTGTATTTCACTTTGCAAATTACTTCAACGCAACAATATATGACTAACTGACACTTCGAATTTTAGTCTGAGATAAGTTTATTGTTATCTTTTTAATAGTCTGTCATTGTGTGGAGAATATAATAAGATAAATCAAATAAATATAATAAGATAAGTCAGGTTTCTATTTCCATTGTATTTAAACCTATGGCAATAGATAAGCAATAACTGTTATTTTGGAATATCGGATTATATAGGAAGTCTTTATAGATATTATACAACTGAGGCAACCACATTATTTTAATAAATTAAATAATAATATTAAAATCTTGCTTCACCTTCTCCCTTCTCTACTCCTTAGTCTTCCTTCATCCACAGTCTTTCCTTCATCTCTCATTTTACGGTAAAAATGTTTGCAAAAATACATTTTTTAATAGTTTTTTTTGTTCTTGTCTCCCTAGGGTCTTATCCTTCCTCTTACTCGTCCCTTCCTACTTATAGTGTATTCTGTTAGTACATGACATTCTGATGTAGGAAAGGAGTTCTTTATATCATTTCCTTGATTGTTTAAAAATCGAAAGAAATTTTCGAAAAAAACGCAAAGTGATGTCCTCCGTAATGACGCAAATTTGATCTGATTTCAACAAATATTGTTCGAAAAATTTGTGAATATTAAACATTAACGTAAAATTGTTCATGTTGGGCTTTTTTCGAAAATTTGTTTTTATTACAAAAAAAGCAATACAATATCGATGTCGGTAAAGTCAATTTCTATAGATAACTTTCACATACCCTTTCTATAATTAGTCCTTGGTTCTTGGATATGTACTTAAAAAATAGATCATGTGCAAACGTAGCAATTTTTTAAATAGATAGTAACTTAAATCGTTTATTTTCAAAAGTACAAAATATTTAATCAAAGTTATAAGAATACTAATAACAAGTTATACGTTTTAAATTAAACAAGAATATTGTATAATTTCTATCAATTTTTACAAAATAAAATTATTCTGTGAATTATAAATAAGAATTACGAAATTTAGTTGAAATCAAATTATTTTATATCATTGTTATGAATTCATTGTTTCCTCCAATTGTATTTCCTTATCATAACATTGTTTCAAGTCTTCATCTTGATAGATATTGCTCAGTTTTAATATTTCTTCACTATAATCTTGTTCATAAGCAGCGGAACTATGATTAATTTCAATTCCAGAAATTTTGGATATTGGAATATTTTTCCACTGTTTCTTAGAAACCAATTTAGAAAAATTGTAAATTTCTGACTGTTCCATTTGATGCACTTGATACTTTAAATCGTCCACTTTTGCTGAACTTATAACGATGCACCACTGATCTTGCGTACGCAAGGATTGGTCTATTACAGCATCTTCAATTATTGATTGGATGCAGTCACCTGTTTGCGTATGGCCTTTCACAAAATATCTAAAATTTATTAATAAATTAGATGTCTATTTTTGTTAGTATAAATAGATATTATGTATGAATATATGTACCTGTGCTTGATTGTCACATGGAAATTGAGAGCAGCTTTCATATACATAGTATATAAAATAGAGTTGCGATTTAGGCCCCCACAACTGTCGCTGTAAAAGTGAAATTCTTTGCAATTATTTTCTACCTGTTCCTGAATAAATTTCCACAGACAACTTGCAATTTCATTAGCTCCGCGTTTTCCAATCGTTTCGTTCCAAATAAAACATTTGCCTTCCTTCGTAGCCAAATTAAAAATTGTAAAATTGTAAATTGAAAACTTTCTATTAGAATCTAATGAAGACGATGCAGCATAAGGAGCATTTAAAATTTTCTGCAAATCACAGGAAGCACAACAGATTTCAGGATTTTTTATAGCAGCTCCTTTATCTTGTTTCATAAAATATCTGACAAAATCTGCGTTTCGTAGATGTTCATCTTGTTCCTTTTTCATTAACAATTTTTCTTCATTTGTTAAATTGCTGAAGGCTGAACACTGATCACAGTCATCTTTTGTAGGTTTATAAAAAGATAAATCATAGTTATTGCAAAATTCGTCGCGGTAATGCTTAGATTCTATCTCAAGTTTTGACACGCTCGTGACTGCTGTACATTCTCTACACACTTTGTTAATATGCAAATCACTAGGCAGATCTGAAATATCAACATACTTCTCAACATTATCTGAGACTTCAGTCTTAATCCTTTTAGGTCTATTAGAATGTTTGCCTCTGCCATCTTCAACGATCTGACCAGTCAGTTTCTTTTTCTTTTGGATGCTTTCCAACCATTTCGTACTTATTCCTAAAATATATTTATATATAAAATGTTGCATGTACAAATTATAAAAATATTAGTCTCCTGATTGAAGATTTTTACTATTTTTAAAGTTTAACATTCTCTTTGATGCAGAGATAAGATTTTTATTTGATTGCCTAAACTCTGTAACCGTATACTAACTAATAAGTTTTCAAAACAACGGAATGGAGTTTCGCGTTTACCGGGAATTTTCCGCTCCTTTCACCTAAATGGCCGCAATATATGTTTTTCGGTTGTGTTTTCGGCAATCAAAAACATAATTGCATTACCAGCAGAGTGTCACACCTCCGGGTCACAGATTTGGACGAAACTTTAGGAATTATTTTCTACTACCTCACAATAATGTAAACCACATTTACTTTAATCCCATGGATCTTTGTCTACCAGAAATAACTATAAACATTAGCATTGCTCATATAAACAATGTTAAAAATTTCGTATATATAGATACTAGATCAGGCGCGCGCTTTGCGCGCGAATATTCATTTTTGCAGGTTAATGTCAAAAGAACAATAATAAATCAAAATAAAAGACAACCTGCACCAATCAACCAAT
>UXGC01001881.1:0-15969 GCA_900480045.1 Eurytoma adleriae | reverse complement strand
TTTCTGTAAAGTAAAATCTACTTTCTGTAAAGTAAAATCTACTTTCTGTAAAGTAAAATCTACTTTCTGTAAAGTAAGATCTACTTTATGGTTGGAAAAGTTAAGTGATTTTTACTGCAAAATATGTTAATTTTACTTATTTTGCAAAGCAGTGTTTACTTTTTCTAGTCTAGCAGATATTACTGTTGCGAAACAGTAAGAACTACTTTTTTTTTTATTTTCGGTGCACGAAAGCGAAGGCAAACAAGTGAAAGTGCGGGTCGAAGAGAGCGAGGAGGGATGCCCGTTGGAGCGGATGCTAAAGCGATAGCGATGGCGAGGCGAAGACGACGAAGGGGAAGGAGGGGGCGAAGTGAGAACGGAACCGAAGACAGCAGCAGCAGGAGCGGAGCCGCTCGCTCCGAAGGCCAGACGAAGTAATGGCTTTTGATTGGCGAGTCGCGCGGTGGTTGCTCAACCACGCCTGCCGTGTCTAATGGGAGTCCCGGCTATTTATACTTTAATTGAATTTCCGTTGAAAAGCGCAGGCCACTTGCGCATGTCCGTCTGCGGCGAGATTCGCCAGTGCGTCCATTGAGTTTTTTCCCATCTCGGGAAAGACGAGAGGGGTGCACCGAGCGTCGCGCAGTCGCCGATACTTTCGAAGCCGCATAATCGAATTTAAGAAAATTGTTGGACACTTTTTTTTCGATGTTGTAAAAAAATGGTGCATACTTTTTGTATCAGAAAACAGAAATAAGTAGATAAAGGATAGGTTTGAGGGTAACGCAATTTTGTCATAGATATACTCTTTCAATTTCTTTCAGTGAAATTTCATTAATGGTGAATTTCTTTCAGTGAAATTTCATTAATGGTGAATTTCTTTCAGTGAAATTTCATTAATAGTGAATATCACTGGTTTGCCCTGATCTGAACTGAAAATTCAGTGAATTCCACTGAATTAGATTTACAGAGTATAATAAATAGATATAATAAATATATGAAGTCAAAGGTTTATAATACAGAAGGATATCCCTATGGATCGTCCCTTACCATACGACTTGACTTTTCATTGGAAGAGACAAATGTTAGTTGAAGCGTGAAAATGATTTTTTTAGTGAAAAAATGAATTATTTCATGAAATTCAGATTGTAAATAAAAAATTAGCCTTATTTATGATTTTGTTTAATAATAAAATTAATAAAGATAATAAACTACATGTAAACACGCAGTTCCTTTTTCTTAATCTCTGATAGACATAACTTCTGTCATCGTCGATGTCGATCACTGATTACTTACTGGGCTTCTTACCTTATCGTCTACTGCCCCTTTGTGTTTTTAAACTGGTTTATCTGACCTTGTACTTTGAGTTATCGCTTTGAATATTAATTTTAAATAAATATTAGAAATAAGGAAATGAAAATTTTAATTTTTATTGGATACAGGGAAAACTTCACTCTTAAGGTTCTTTAATTTCAATTCAGTAAAAGTTTTTTATTTTAGTTTTCTAAAGCCAAGCTCACTGAATAGACGGTTTCTTCCTTATTCGCGATGATTCATTAAAACGAAATATTTACTTTTTTAAAATTATTATATATTTCATGCGTACTTTCCAATAGAACTCAACTTGGTCCAAAAAGAAGTTTAGCGATCGCAGAGTACTTCGCGAAAATTGGATGGAACGCTGTCCACAAGGACACCTTTTATTCGGTTGTTTTGAATTTTTCAGGGTTTACGACCGCTGAGTCAGGTCATTAGCATCGGCGAGTGCGGATCCTCTTTGTACAAAATCATTTGAATACGCAAACTACAGAAATATCGCGGAGATGTACTTCGGCATTCCGGTTTTCAAGAAATGCTAATTCATCGGCCATAAAATAATCTGTATTGTTACATCAACGGGTGTAACGTACACGCGCGCCCGTATAGCGTTAAACAGAGCGAGCATACATTTACCCGAGCTATTTTTGCTAATCACGATGAAAAGCTCCTCCCCGCGTCTCGCATCAGTCTAAGGAGACTAGTTCCAACGTCAGACGCGCGGTACGTACACGCCTGTCAAAAGTGATATAACCGCGCGCTCCGGAGAGGTCGTAAAAGTTTTAGCGCAAAAAGGGTCCTACTTTAAGCGAAACGGCATTTTTCAGAATTCATCCGCGAGCGTCTGGCGCGGCGCGCATTCCATTTCCATTTGAAAGGAAGAAAAACGAGTCGAGAGGTGCAAGTAGTAACAGCCGCGACGCAGACAGCAGGGAAACATTGTTTCGCGCACATAACCAAACGATCGGCCGAGGGGGGAAGGTTAGAGGCGCACTTGGCCCCGCGATAGAAATTATAACGCTCATTCCCCCCCTCCGGCTGCAACAATAGCGTCTGGCCCGACTGGAATTACCTTTTTTTTTCGTGCGTTCCATGACCTTCCGTAAAGCCCAGACGGGTACCGCGAGGCTATACGGGTCTAGACCTTAGCCGCGTGGATCCCTTCCGCCGGCTCTCCTTGTCTAGCGCGTGCGAAAACGAGGGGCGAGAGGGGAAAAAAAGGAGGCAGGTTCAACAACACCGGCCGATTCGAAATTCGGCGCAGTAGACGCGCGGCCAATGAGCGTGACTAACCTTGGCGCGCGCGCCCGCGGCACGTCGCAAAAAAGCGCGCCCGCGAGAGAAAAGCGTGAGAAGAAAGCGAAGACAAAGGGAGGGGGGTCCGTCGTAAAGGCTCGCCGACGGCGCATCGATATCTCGCGAGAGGGACGGAGAGCAGGCTATGCGGAGCCCCGTAAAAATATTTATTGAGTGCTTATGCGTCAGTGAGAGAGCGAGAGACAGAAGGGGAGATAGTATAGAAGAGTTTAGTATTATCGCAAATAAATTATTTACAAATTGTGAAATTACATAATTACAGTACAGATGATAAAATATAAACAATTTCACAATATAGACTAACTTTTTACATGTAATACTTTTTTTTATTTCTCTCTAGAAATAAAAAAACCTACCTCAAATAGGTTTCGAACCCAAGTCATGTTCTCGACATGTAATATTTGGTTGTTACACTTGTTCGATTCGCTTCGTGTAGTACTTATGTAAATTTACACATAACGAATTGCTAAGATTGTGTTGACGTGTACGTGCAGTTAGTCAGCGCCCTCACTGGCGGAATCCGCAACTTTGGGTGTACAAATGTACTCAGACGTACAAGAAATATCCTCTCTTAAAAAAACGATGGCAGGATGTTTTAAAGCATTTAAAAACGCGATTTGATTGGTTCCTGAGTATATCCGGCTAAATGGCGCCAAAATTCAAAACACTTTCTAACCTCATATCGGTCAAGTTCATTGATCATAAACAACACTGATCTTAGGAGCTTAACCTAACTTTCAGGCAAAAATACACTTTTTCTTTAGGTTTTACCTTTTGTTTATTAAATTATTTTTGTTTGCTTTCTTCGGAAGTAGCTTTAGTGTCTTTGCTTCCATAATTTTTAACTAGATAATGTAATTATATGATACATGCCCTGATTTCAAAGCTTTTTGATTCGGCCACTAGCGGCGCTGTAGGAGGTCTTATTAAGGCGAACAAAGTATATCAATAACTGATCACAAAATAATTGGAAAACAATTTTGTATAAATAAAACTGGATCAATAGATGAAATGCAACAAATAAAATAAAATACAATGCAGAGGGATAGGGTATAACCTATACAACAGAGAGCCTCGGCGGAGTGGGAAGGATCGCGCGAGCGGGAAGAGAGGGGTAGTGCGAAAGGAGACGAGAAAGAGAGGCTGGGTGCTTTCGGGTGTATGTGTATTGGTGCTCGGTCGCCGGCCCGGCTCGTCTCGTCTGGCCTATGACCCTGAGACGTTCTCGGTATATGGGAGTAGGCGAGCGAGAGAGAAGGAGAGAGAGAGTCGTTAATGGGCAGCGCAGACTTCCTGTGAAGCGCTCGCGCTCGGTGTCGTTGGCCCTGGTGCGTGTCAGAAGGTCGCAGGTGACAAAAGCCGCGCGCAGCCGGCCAAAGGGGGCCTTGAACGTCGGCGCTCCCGAGGTAGGGATATGGTGTGTATATACATGTGTGCCGGGGAGACGCCGGCGAGAGAAACGAGCTCGGGAGAAAAACCGGTTGGCTATTGGTCGCCCGCCACCGAGAATTACGCAGAAATTGATAAGCGTGGGGAATAGGAGAGTCGCGCTCGCGCAACCTGCCGGAGGGTGGAAAAATGTAATCTCGCGGGGGGGAGAAGGAGAGAAATAATAAAGGGATTAGATGCTGCGAGGGCGCCTCTCGAGAAATACCCCGCGACGTCTGAGAGATCGTATTTTTTTTTTTAATAACACTATATCGGATGATGAACCTTCCGCGATATTGCACGATGGGAACCGGTTCGTTTTAATGTCTCGAGGTTGCTCCTAGTTGTCGCACTTCGCCAAATTATCAACTGAAATAAATGACTCACTTTGTGTTTCTTCTTCAAAGCAGTCCGTAATAAGTGCTGCTATGGTTCCATTTCACGTGTGGAGCCGTGTGAATCATCGACTAATCGCTAGACAATCGTTTCATCAGTTAATTACCCTTTTTTATTCGATAGGAATATTTGACAAGCTGTTACCGTAATAATTCTTCTTCGATAAAATTCGCCAAGCTGTTGGTTAGTAATTGGCGCTCGTCAAGCAATTTTGGTAATTACGTGAGTCACCTGACTGGGAGAGGACATGACCTTTGAGTCACGAATTCTTACGAAACTGTCAAAACATAAAGAAAGCTACAGTAGTATGGTTTCTAATACTTGAAATTTTTAAAGCCTCAGGTCTTTAAAGATTTATTTTCATTACGTAGACTAAATTTTGCAATACCTTTTTCGACCGTAGCTCATCTTCTATAGGAGGTAGATATTGCATTAAAAAAGAAAAGAGAAGTAGAGAAAAAGACCTTTAATTTGAAAAGTTATACGGCGAAAAATCCTTTTTTCTTCTAAAGTTAATAAGATTTGAATATCAGTATCCAAAATAACAACGGTGTCGCGTTAACCTTAAGGTACTGGGTGAAAATCTATACCTTAAGGGTTATTCTTTCATTTTGACTCTTTAAGTTGTTGATGGTGCACATATTCAGATACTCCTTACTTTTCAATAAAAAATGATTTTCTGACGATTATCCTCTCAAATTAAAGGTCTTCTTTTCTTTTCTTTTTTGTTGAAATTTCTATGTTCCAATCGAAAGTAAGATATTATCGAAGAAGGAAATACACAATTTTGATCTACATACAGTACCGTTCAAAAAAAGTTTTTTGGAAACAAGTCCATATTTAAATAGCGATAACTTGGAAACCTTTGACCGAGAAAAAAAACTCTAAGTTGTTTAAAAAGATAAAATTTTGAATATTATACCCCACTACTTTGGTGTTCTTCGTATTTTGACATAATAAAACAATCCCCAAGGCTTCGTAAGAATCCGTGACTCAAAGGTCAAGTCCTCTCCTAGTGAGGTAGAAGAGGAGTTATGCATCATCAGGAAATGAGGAGCAGAAAGGAATGTAATAAAATTAATGCCAGGCCAGATTGCGGCGAAAATATTTTGAAAACAAGATGCAATGCGAGAATTAGGAGCTCCGCAGCTTACGGCGCGGCCGACACAAAGCAGCGGAGGAGCGAGAAATGGGAGAAGAGCGAAGGCAGAAACTGAAAGAGAATGAAAAGAAGAGTAAAAAGAAAGGAGCTATAAGAGGGATAGAAGGAAATAGGGCAAAGGAGAATAAACGGGTCGACAGGATAAAAGGATCGCGGCGGAGCAGCAGACAGTAGTAGCAGCAGTAGTAGTAGTAACAGCATCAGTGGTAGTGGTATCGGCGTTGCGCGGTGGGACACAGTCGATAATAACGTGGTCGGCAAAACGGATATGATTTGCCGGGCGATCTTTGTTTTCGGCGCGGGCGGCGGGCCGATTTACATGACGACCAACCGAACCGAGCGCGGGGGGAACTCCCCCGACGCCCGGCAAGGTCGGGGAGGGGGATTTTTTTCGTAAACAAAGTCTCAAATTCCACGAGTAGCGCCAGACCAATAAATATCCTTAATTCGCGAGCGGCGTCTGCGGCGGGCCGCCGATGTGATGTATATTCTCGGAATTTGGGTCTCGACAGGACCGACACTAGGGGCCCCCGACGAGGTCTATCTCTCCTCTCGCCGACTCTCTCTCTCTCTCTCGCACCGTCCCGCAGGCCCCTGCAGACACAAAGAACGTAATCTGCTAAGGAAAGTCGGACAATGTCGGAGCGTTGGCACGAAAGAGCCTACTAACACCGCTTGGCGCGCTCCAAGGCCTTCGGAAGATTAAAAGCGAAATGATCGCCGCTTAAAAGAGGAGAGATCCGAACGGGCGAGAGGGAGATCGCTAAACTGATCGAGAGAAGTGCGAGCGTGGATCTGTCTCTTTGTCTTGTAACTGTTTTTTTTCTGCGCGCTAGCAACAGTAAAATTCTGGAACTGTAGACCACTAAGGATAAAATGACGTGATTATTCAGATTTTATTCAAAATATCTGCATAGTTTCTTTAACGTTTTTTAAATAAGGGTTTGATTAGCGAACATTTGGAAGTATCTTTAGAAGTACGAAATAGAAAAGTTGTAAAAAGAAATAGGTATGTTAAAAAATATGAAAAAGTTTTGTATAAACATTTAATTTATTTAAAGTCAAGTTTGAAGAAAATAATTGTGATCTATTTGGACAATCTTTTACTGTATTTTCTGGTCAACATTAATTTATTGCACCTAGCACTTGAAATACCATTACAAATAGTACAAATGTATATACAATTAATTGAATACAAATGATTGTGTGGTTTACAGTTCAGTTTAATAAGTTAGTATCTTGACCTTTATATTACATTCTATAAATGACAAAGGATCATTGATGAGACAAGAGATAAATTGGCCTCGATACGTAATATACTATAAATCCTATTTCAAGTAAAAAAGTTTATTGATAGAGAATCAATACAAATTCTGTAAAACAAGGTAATAGTCAAAAAAAGTGATTAATATTAAGAACTCAAATGACAATTCATTAACTAGATTGAGAACTTGACCAACATAGTTAACAACATAGTCACGTGACCGACGTAGGATCTTGCAATTTAATTTATTATATTTCTTATAAATGGAGCCAGCCATTTTTCCAAGGACGAATACAAAATCTTTCAGAAGATCGAAGTGTGCAGTAAAATATTGTGTTAGCAAGGCCAGATAATAAACTTGAATATCATAAATTCCCAGCTTCGAACACGTGTCTTGTTTCTATCAGTGACCACTTAGAAAATGAGACAGACCTTAGAAAAAGGGCAAGGATTGTATCATGTGAAAGGATAGATTGCGTATACAGAAAGGTACTTATATTATTTCTGCATCTTCTTATACAAGGAATTCCGCAATGTTACTTGCAAATATAAAAGATGTAGAAACAATGTATTTTTCTTTACCTTAATAACCCGTTTCTTCTTAAGTGTTATAACCCTAATTATATTTCTCACGTGAGATAAAGTTTCCAAGGTCATGTTACTATTATCTCCGTTTTTAATTTTCCCTTGGTACACGGTGGCCAGCCAGTAAAACTCGCTCTCCTTCAACATAATTTCCCAGCTAGCATTTGCACCAAAGTATTCAATATCAATTATGACATTATGTTGTCAATTTTCAGCGCCATACAATTCAAATGTTTACAGTACTCCCCACTTAACCTCACGCAAATTTGTGCAAGACGCCAGCCACGTCGTTCACGTGACTCACCTTTCAGATTCCAATCGCATTTACAAATGCACTTAATTACTTCCCGTGAATCAGCGCCGCGAACGCCGAATTCTATCGTCTGGCAATTAAGTTTGATCATCGCATTCGCAACGTCCGAAGCGCCAAAGCTCGCAGTACACGAGCGAGCAAGAAGCATCGGCTAAAACAGACCTCGCCCGCTGCGATACCGCACTCGGTATCCATTTCGCTCTCAAAATCGTCCGAAGCTACCGAAGGGCAGCTGCCGGTGCGCTCCTTTTGTCGCTGCTTCCCGGGATCTCATTGTGAGATGTACTGCAGATTACAAAGTGCACGCGCTGAAAGGGGCGCCAGCAGATTGTCGATTATTCGGCCGAGGACCTGGAGCTAGCCACTTAATTTGCTAAATTTCCGGCCGGTCCGGCTCTTCAAACCTCGGGCCAAGGAGTGTCGCTGAACTTCGTAGAAGCGGCGCGTATGCAGATGGGCGCCTCGAAAAAGGCCTTTTTATGTTTATTTAGGCACAAAGGGAAGCTCTCTCGCTAGCGTTTAGCGATCTAGCCGTATCTTCGTCGAATCCTTTGAAAGCGCGTTCGCTCCAAAAAAAAAAAAAAGCGAGGGAACCCTTAAAAAATCGTACTCGCAAAAAGAAGCCCATTCTGTCTTCAGCCTCCTTTTTTTCTCCCGCAGCCGTTTCTATAGGTCGGCGGAGCGCTCGCCTGGCCCCAATCATCCTCGAGTGTATTTAGCATCGCATCTCTTCAAAAACTTCGCGGTCTCCTTGGGCTTCCTCCTCTTCAATCTCATTAGGACCGGTCCACGCTCTCCGGGTTTTTCGCATTAGAGCGAGCGTCCCGCGCGCCCCACCCCGCCCCGGCGTCTGGCGGGGCTCCCTTTGTTTCTCCCTGCGATCGGCATTCGCTTTCTCTCCGTCTGCGTCGCAGACGCGTCTCGCGGAGAGAGAGCATTGGCACGCCGGCGGCGGCGGGCCGCGAGCGTCCAGAAAAAGAGGAAGGAGCGGAAGGGAGAGACGGAAGCCGGTGGTGTGGGGCCAGACAGGCGAGAAGGGTGCAGGGATCGCGCAGGACTCAAAGGGCGCGGGGACTCCTGCGAGCGGCTGCTAAGGGATACGAGCCTTCCCTCTCGCTCGCTCCCTCCCCTACCGTCGATATATATTTTCTCGGCTCCCCCTCGGTATCCTAGCATTTAATGTAGCCGACGTGCCGCTGCGAGAGAGAGAGAAAGACTGAATTGCTGTTCTCGCTCTTTTTCGCGACTTCGCGAACTTCGGAGTGGGGAGGGGGACGTCTAGGTCGCTCAACCCCCGCCGTTCCGCGTCCCTTGCTCTGTGTAAATCTAAGCAGCGTCAAGGGCTCAAGGCGGCGGCGGGCCTCTCCTTTCTCCGTCTTCCGACAAATCGAACGCTACACCGTGGCCCGATGCTGCTCCGCGCCCCCATGTCGCACTCGCAAACTTATTTTTTTCATTTGATGCTCTTATATGCTTTTCCGTCGTTCCTTATATTTTGTCGAAGTAAAATAAATTGCCGAAGTAAATTAATTATCTCTTACAAATAAGTATTCTTTTATCTTTCTTGCAGTCCTAAATCAGTTTGTTTGTCGACTTTTTGATAGTGTATTTGTTAAAATAATTGATAAACCAGTCGAAACATTTATTATTAATATAAAAATAAGAATCTGTTATATAAATAATCCATTGTAAAGTTAATGAATTGTTTAGTTAACAGAATTCAATTGTCAAATTTTAGTTATCGCTGTTTGATATATATAATTGGCATGTGATTTTCTAAATAAGTCTTTACGCTCGTCACGTTTTTTTTTTTGGGCTTCATTTATGAAGTAACTTTTATTGTTCCCTGGTAAAAAATAACACCGGTCAATTCGCCAGCGATGTCCAACTTCGTTGGTAAAGTACAGGTCGTTTAAATGTAAACAGATATGATGAGTCTCGCATGATCCTAGTGTCTGCATCTGGTGCGCGCGCGCCATGTGGCCTTATACCCCTCCAAAGTCTGACCTAACATGCGCTCATTTAATTAACTGATATCGCGATGTGAAGTGTTATTTTTTAATCTACCGTTTGTTTATAAATAATATATATTTGTTATAATAATATATGTAATATATAATAATATATGTTTGTTTATAAATATTATAAATGCACTATTATTATTTTTGTACTGAACGTAAAGATTAATTGTTGCTTATATTCTTTAAAAAAAATTCTTTAACTATATAATAATCAGTTAACCACCGCGGGAAAAAAACCATAATCAAATAAGCATGATATTTGACCAACCGTTACGTAAATCTTTATCCATTCCTGCAATGAAATTGACCAATTAATTATGAACGGTCGGTGAATGTTTTTTACCAGAATTTCTATATATAGTTCACAGAAGTCAATTAGTTAAATTATTGCCTTTTATTTACATTATGAATTCGAACGTCAGGAACTCCTTTCCTTCAGCAATTTTTTTCTCACAACCAGTTATCCGATTACCGAGTGTCCGCAAGAAACATCGCTATCGAATTTAGAAAAGCATTGGAAAAAGCAGCAGTTATATCAGCGTAAAAAAGTGGAAGATTATTCCGCCGCGGAAAGAGATTCCGACGAGGAGGCGGCGAGCGCAAAAGGAGAAACGGTCTCGAAAAAACTCATTAATTTAATCATGTATAACAGCCGCGCGAGAGCTGCACGCGGTCGAGCGAAGGAGGCGCAGACGGAGGGGAGAGGAAAAAAAAGGAGAGCGAGGCGGTCCGGGCGCGCGAGCAGGTAGTGCTTATAATTAACATCTTCGTGTGTGACGCGCGCGCGTGAGTCGGGAGGTGTCGATGCCGACGTACGATCTTGGGACTCCCTCTTGCCGCTCGAGCGGCGTCGACGATGATGACCAACGTCTGGCCCGGCGCGCCGCGCGATTTACGTAACTTTTGGCCGTGCGTCGACACTTGTTGACACACTCGTTTGTTGTTTCGTCTCGCTGGCTGCTTTATTCGCCGGCGGTAATTTTTTACAGGCCTTGTTCGCCTCCTCTGCAAATTACCGCGGTGATGATGATTGATTGGGGCATCAAGTACTGTTGACAATTCCCAATGACGTTTCTTATATTTTCATTTTTAATGCTGCTCTTTATAACTCATCGTTATAAAGATTCTTTCTTAAAACGGAATGCAGTTTTTCAATTGATGAACGAATATTACTTTTATATATTTGTTCATTTATTCTTGAGGTACCCCACTTTTTCATGTTTCTAAAAAAATCATTCAAAGATCAAAATGTTGCTAGTAACATGCTTAATCACACTGATAATAGAATTATAAATATCAATTAAATAAACTACTATAATCTTTTAATTCTCTCTCAGCCTTAAGAATTGACAATTGAAATCTGGAGTCACTAACAAGGTTGACAGGTGGTGATCTTTCTTCTTTTTCTTTCTCACTACACGTGACACCATTTACTTGAGAGTGTAAAAGACGGAAAATCGTCACCTGTTCACCCTGGTTCCTTAATCTATACAATTATTTAGGATTTTGTATTTGAATTAATGTCAGTACGAAGGCTAGATGTAAGACTAGGAACATCCATTCTTCCAGCTACATCAATGTTATATTATTATGGTTTGACCAATTCATTTGAAAAGCAAGTCTGTATGTAACACAATAAAAAGATTTGTGATTGGTGATATTGAATTCAAGTGAGTCTTCTGATATCTTATACATTTTTCTTTTTGTTTTTTTAAATGACATCCGGGACTCGAAAGTTCATCGCCTCATCTACGCAAGCTCTCCATGGATAGATAGCATCACTATCCTACACTGCTTCCTCCCATATTATATTAAAATTTACCAAAAATATAGTAAATTTTTCTATAAAGTATGGTAAATGTCAGTCTGTAACCACTTTCCCATAAAGTATAGTCATTTTTACTAAACCGTTTGTAATTTTTACTAAAAATTTTTTCTCAGTGTAGGTCATAGAGAATGCAACAGTTTTTTCAAAGAAGTGACAGTAATTTTCCTGAAAAAATTATCTTTTTGTATATTTAAAATAATTTATACAGAGATGAATTAATTTAAATAAATATAAAGGTCGAAATTTTGTTCTAAAATTTTCATACTGCCTACCCTTTTGATTTATGTAACATAACATACGTACTAGTATAAGAAAATACCCTCTCGAGAATCCTTTCTCTTTCATCCTTTCTATTACGTAAGCTATTAACAGAGAATTCAACATCGAGCGAAAAAAGCAAATTCGACGAATCTATTTCATGCATTCGCTTTCGAACTTTCGAATGTTTCTTTATTACATAACTTTTATTTTCATCCCAATTAAAGCAAACTTTATACATCAATATTCAGCGCGAAGTGAACCAGACAAATCACCGCGCGAAACACATTTCGCAAATTAAACAAAACGATCGCGTCTGCAAGTGTGAATCATAATTCACTCTCAATGATCGCAAAAAAATCGTCTGGCGCGATAATCAGCCTTAATGAACGCAAAGCGCGCAAACAAAGTTATCAGTCTGGCCGACTTAAAGGGACACCCGATCGATCGACCGGCCCACGTGCAATTACAAAACCGGCGCTGCACCGAGAGAAGACGCCGCGCTGGAACAATGCGCGTCGCGTCTGGTCCACCTGCTGCAGTGCGCAAAAAAAAGAAGGTGGCACCCTTTTCGGCGGAGCCGCGCGGCCAGACACTCGCCGCGGGAGCAACGGTAATTGCAAAGCAAACGGCCGGATGATAAATGAAAGTCGTTTCTGCGCCTAAGAATAGCGCAGGCGCGCGCCTAGGCCGTCTATTTCTAGCCGGCGCGTAACCTTGTTTGTAACGATTGCTCTCTCGGCGGCTCGCGCGCGAAAGCGAAGGAGGGGATCCGCAGGCACCTATGCGCGTGCGAATGGAAAGGCCGAGGGCGCCTCGCCGAGGGGGGGTTGCATATAGGAGAGAGAGAGAGAGGCGACGGCGAAAGAAGGACGCGCCGGTGCACTCGAACTTTGCCCCCGTTGCGCCCCGGACTGTGGCGATGGGCGAGATTAAAATTTTATCGATGTATCGGAAAATATTTCGTGTACTAGAAGATAACTAAACAAGTGTTTTTCTCTATTGTTTAAAAATTTAGTAGTCTAAAAGGATCTAAAGTGGACCCTCGCTATATAGCCGTCAAAGCCAAATGCACACTATCACGCGTCTCCATCACTTATAGTAATGCCGCCTTTAACGAAGTAAGGTATATTTCAAAAAAGGTCTATTTTAATTTGCCATTTTTAAAGCACTAGAAGTCTAAATGCGCGCTTTGCGTACATGTAAAATGATAAAATGTGATTCAAAATTTCGCGCCAAATTTCCTTCACAATACGTCACAATTTGTAAGCCAATCAAGTTTCAAATCTCCGCGACATACTGACCAATTGCAATCAATAGAGGCTTCACTTTTCATCATTCTCTTTTTTAGGAAGGGTTACTCAGAAAACAATTTGGAATTGTTTTAGGTCAAGCACCTGGTGAATTTCTATCAGTCCGAGATCCGCGACGTGCCGAGCTGCAATATTTGGGACTATGAAAGATCCAAGCTTTGAACTGCAAAAGTACAAACAGCCTCTACTCCAGCACTTCTGAGGTGGAACCTCTCAGAGTATCAATTTGGAGGTACGGCGGGTCCAAGGCTGGAACAAAAGAAGTTCAATGTGCCACTGGAACTGTAGCTTGAGTCCTGTTAATTCAAATATGTTTGGAGTCTTATATACCCGAAGGTTTAGCTCGCAATAATTCCAAATTTTTTTTCTGTATACAGAAAAAAAGTTAATACTTCCAGAATCTGACAAGCATAAGGTATCAATCGTAAGATGCCATAATTTTATGACGTTTTACAGGAGTTTACTTCTTCTTCGTTAGAGGTGATGATAAGTGTGCATCGCATATTTGTTTATCGTCATTTACGTATTAATAAATGTTCAAAAACATCGGAGTGGGAATTCACGAATCATCAACGCTGGATCATGTTATTAAATGCTTTATTGGATAGATTCAACGTTATTCAGTCTATACAAGTGTAATGTATAATGATCTGGTTCATCTTTGATCGATTGGGTCATCTAAACTCGTACACAACTTCCACCTACGAAGGTTCAAGTCATCTATTATGGAATATTTGCTATTTGAGTTACTCCAATTCATAACAGTTAAATTTCATTTTTAGATTACATATTAATTAAAATAACATATAAAAATTAACAGGTATCGAGAAATATTAAGGTCAAAAAATTAAAAATGCTAATATTTTAAACAATTTTAGGATATCACTATTGTTAGCTATACAGGTGATCATCTTGAATATAGAAATTCTTCCATTTTTTCTTTGTTAACTTAATATAAGTAAAATGCAAAAAACTAGGTATGTAATATCGGCGACCGATATAAGTGTTCAGATATCAACAATAAAATATTTCAGCCGAAAATATCGACATTCATTACTGGTCACAATCTGCTCGATCACTATAAGAATAATCGGAGCGACTCGTTGTATTTTAGTTGCGCCCGCGACGAATTCGCACCGAATTACGACGACTTTGGCCCCCGGCAGATTTTTCTACCCCCGCAGGGATGTCCGCCGGAAGACGGCGGATAAATAATGCAGACGGCGCGCGCCCGCCTGGCCTCGATTAAGTAAGACCCGCGCCGAGGAGGATGAGGCCTTCCGATAGAACAGTGCACGTGGACTGCTCGAGGGACTGTTTGAGAATGACAAAACGCCGCGACGTTCGACGCTTCGTTTCTCGTATACGGGGATTCGAAATTGACAAGCGGTTCTATCCCAGAGCCCGAGGGGGAAATTTTAGTAGCGATTAAATGATCGATTGATTTTCTATGCACTAAAATTTGGGTCACGCGGAGTCAGCTCTTATTTACTTTGTGAAACTCCGCACTGCGAATACAGTGAATTTCAAAAGTTAATTTTGACATGAAAATCGCTTTTCTTGTTCTCGTTAATGGAATTACTTTTCAAAGTTTTTGTCTGGTGAATCGATGCAAAACACTGAAACGAATCGTTTGAGCTGTGTATGAACATAATTGAATATCTGGAAAAAAAGTTTCGCCATTTTTAAAGTTTCTACGTTTTCCTTTGAAGTTTGCGTTCGTAAAACAAGTGAAACTTTTTTTCTGCTTACTCAATTTTAATCGGACGTAACGTAAATTGTTCATTTCTATATTTTGCAACAATTTACTAAACGGTGAAAATAACGATTTTTATGTGGAAAATAAATTTTATAGAGGTAGGTAACCTTAACTGTATGCTAAATATTTTACAATAGGGGCAAAGATAGTGGGTGCAAAATAGAACAACGGGGAGAGGAAAATAAATCAAATTCTGATGTAACAATAACAAATATTAGCGTAAGAAAAACATTTGGCAAATTGAAAAAAAAAATTCATTTTCAACCCAATCGCTTCCTTAGTATTGATCGAATTACTTTTTAATTAATCAACAACATTAATCATAATAAAGGAATTGTAGATCAAACTTTGTTCCAAGAACTTAATAATAATTAAAAAAACATACTTCTTTTGCATTAACCAGAAATTTATTGCATACTTCGTTGAAGAGACTAATATTTTTAAAGTAACGCACTTGAAAGTGAATATCGGCGTACCACAAATGCAATGAGTAAACAAACTACCAACAAATCATCTTCTATTTCAGTCTGTTGAGTACAACTGCATGCAACATAAATTATTTTATTATTATCAAGTAAGATGCAAAATGGTAAACATTTAAATGTAAATTAAAATAAAATAAGTTTGTGTTTACATTTGTTAACATTGAAATAACAAAACAAAAACAATAATTAGATACAGTTTTGCTTTACAGTACTAATTTAAGTAGACAATAAATAGTAAAATCATAATAGTTATTTTCGCTACAAGGGCGTAAAGTTACTTTTCCGCACGAGTCGACGCGCACAGTTCGTAAAGTGTGCGTAAAGTGAAACTTTGTAATCTACTTTGTAAATTTACTTTGTAATTCTAATTTGTAAATCTACTTTGTAAAATGAATGTATCCAACTTTTATTCGTTCCATTAAGGTAGCTCCTCGAAAATAGGAAAAATGGCAGATCACGATAATATTAAACACTGGTATTCTTGAGGTATTGATAAACAAATTGGTATGGTTTAAAATGCCAGTTGCCAGGCAAATAATTG